>ML685930.1:1614017-1633134 GCA_007922175.1 Pelusios castaneus | reverse complement strand
TCTGATGAAGTAGGATTTTCTCCCACGAAAGCTCATGCGATAAATACATTTGTTAGTCTTTAAAAGTGCCACAGGACTCTGTCTTTCTACAATAGACCAACACGGCTACCCCCTTGGAATTTGACTAAATGGTTTAGTCCAAGATAAAAATCCAAAGCTCTTCTAACATCCAGAGAATGGAGTTTTTCCTCATCTTCATGAGTGTGTGGTTTTGGAAAGAAAGTCAAGAAATTAATTGTTTGCTTAATGTGAAAACTGGAAAGTACGTTAGCAAGGAACTTCAAGTGAGGTGAAGGTAAACTTTGTTGCTATAAGACAACAGAGTCTTGCGGCACTTTTAAAGACTAACAGATTTATTAATCGCATGAGCTTTCGTGGGATTTTCTCCCACGAAAGCTCATGCGATTAATAAATCTGTTAGTCTTTAAAAGTGCTGCAAGACTCTGTTGTCTTTCTACAATAGACTAACATGGCTACCCCTTTGGAATTTGTTGCTATAGATGATCTTACAGGGAAATCCTGATACTAGAGCTTGCAATTCTCCAACTCTGGGTAATATAATAGCAATAAAAAAGCCATTTTCATTGAAAAGTTTAGCAGTGAACAGCTCAGCAGTAGTTCAAAAGGGGGATCCACCAGCTTTGTTAGTACTAAATTCAAGTTCCACAAGAGGACAGGGTCCTCAGTATGTGGATAGGACATGTCCATTTCTTTCAAAATTCTGACCAACATTGGATTAGAAAAAAGCAAGCAGTTATCAACAGGAGGGTGGAAAGCCAAGACAACTGCTAGGTATACATGAAACTAACTGTCATTCTTCTTGTTTTAGGAACAGGAGATAATCCAATGCTTGAAGTAAGGGAGCCCAGACTGGGAAAATACCTTTCTATTGGGATCAGATGGAGAATCTTTCCATTGTGTGAGGTAAGTAAATACAAGGTTTTCTTCCATTTAGAAGCATTTCCTTTGCCCTATTAGAACAACCCCTTTCATAGGCATCACCCACAAAGCACCTTGGCTGTCAGATGGAGGACCTACAGGCTGTGATCGAGGAGACAGCTGTGGTTCTGAGAGATCACATCTGCTTCCACCTGGAGTGGAAGTTTGACTTTGCGCTAGTACCAGCTGAGAACTAGTGCTGTCAGGATCATGCCGGGGTGATGAGGAAAGGTAAGCCTGGTCTTGTTTGATTTTGGACAAGACCTTAGCCAGGAGTCAAACTCGAATGAAGGCAGATAGCCAAGGCCAGATTATCACAGGGGCTATAGAGGCTAAAGCCCCGGGCCCCAGGCTCCAATCCCTAACCCCCCTACCTGATCTGCCCCTTCCCCACCCTGCTCAGTGCTGGCGGGTACTGGGGTGTGATTGGAGGATTCCTGCCCTGCTGGCACTTGGATGGGGGAGGGGTGTTCTGAGGACAGTGGCTGGGTTCTGCACCCTGCCCTGCACCTGGGCCGGCGGGCCAGCCCCTGTCTGTTCCACCCAGGAGGTGGGGCCAGCCCCACCCCCTGGGGCAGACTGGCCGGAGTGGGACCAGACCGGGAGTGCCCTCTGGTCTCAGGACCCACCCGCTGGAGGCTGCCAGGCTGGGGCCCAGGAGCATGGTGGGGGTAGGGGGCTGTTTGTCTGGGGTAGCAGGAAAGCATCTGTCAAAAATCCAGGCTGTAACAAACTTGGGAACAAAACTGGTGACTGTTTCAGTTGGCCCCTGTTGCAAACAGGTCCTATGGGGTCCTCTATAGCTGGAAAGTGGATCTGGACAAAAGGACCACTCATGATCAGTGAATGATCAACTTAGGTGATCTGCCAGAACATTCTGCATCCCTGAAAAGCAAAATAGGACTGATGTGGTCTGTTAACAACAAAATTCTTCCCCTCAATATGTGGAAGGAAGGCCAAACAAACTAAATAGCTTGCAATTAATTCTCTAATATTTATATGTAACTTCAGATCTTGGGTGGACCAAAGGCCTTGTACTTGAAAGGATTCTAAGCGAGCCCCCAAACCTGGGACTGAAGTATCTGTAACTAAGGTGAGCATCAGTTGTAGAGGAGCAAATGGAACATTCATGTAAATGTTCATGGTTCTGTCCACCTCTCTAGAGAGGACAAGACCTGATTTGGTACTTGAGCTACCATGTCTATGATGATGGACAGGTGAATATAGTGAATCTAGCCAACTGTCCTGAAGTCTGGCATGCTGTACCACACAAGTACACACCACTGCATGCCCTAGAAGTTTGAGACAGGTTTGTACAGTCGGGACAGGATGTTTCTTTAGGTCTAGAGCAATGATCTGCACTGTTTGGAATCTCAACTGTGCCTTGGCCTCCATAGAGCCTAGGGCCATTCTAGGGAATACTATTCTCTGTACAGAAATCAGGATCAATTTGTCAGTGTTAATTAGTAGATTTAGCATTTCAAAGGTGGACTGAATAATGGCCATGCTGGGCAGTGCCTGAGACCTTCACTGGCCTTTCACCAGCCAGTAATGTAGGTAAAGGAACACGTGCACTCCTGAGTTTTGCAAGAATACTGCTACAACTTATCATGCATTTTTTAAATATGTGAGAAATTGCTGACAGGCCAAAGTATAGCACTGTATATATAATGGCATCCATTAACCATGAAACAGAGGAAGTTTTGATGGCTCTCAGGAATCACCATGTGGAAATATGCCGCCTAGATGAACTGGCAGGTGCAGAGGAGTCAAGAGGTGGTGGACACCTCTTGTCACCTCTCTGGCCTTCTTTCTGGCCAGGTTCAGGGTACAAGACATGAAAACCAAACACTGGCAGGACTGGTGTGGGTAAAATGGCTTTCTTTTTGCCATCAGTGCATAGATACTCAGCGACTAAGGGTCACCCTTGAATCATTGAGACTGTGCAGGCTCTCATTATTTTTCTCAGAAAAGAGTGAAAGCTCCTCAAATGGAAGATCTTGAAAGATCTATTGAACCTCTATGGGAAACCAGACAACTGCACTAATGAACACTGCTGTATAGTAATGGCCAAAGTCATGGCTGAGCTGCAGAGTCAGTTGCGCCTAAGACTGGTCACTAATTTGCCTTCCTTTATCACTGTGTCAAATTTTTGTTTTTAAAATACTAATCCACAGGCTAAAGTTAGAATGAACCAGTTATGTCTTCTGGTTTGCAAAGCTTCCTACCAAAGTGGTCTAGCTTTTTGGCTCAATTTCCTTTTGACGTTGAAACCTGGTGCCCCAGCCTCTTTCTCTCTGAGTTGGGTAGAGAGCAGCTCTGCCCTTTGTAGCATTGTGCAGCAGCATCAGGCAGCAGAAGACAAATACCTGATAGATATTGCTGTGGGAAAAATTTCTAACAACTGCACGTTGTATGTGCACACACCTAGGCTATGTCTACACTGGCAAGTTATTTTGAATTAAGGAAGCTTAATTCGAACTAACTTAAGCCATAGCTATACTAGGCTTTCATTAGTTCGAACTAATAAATTTGAATATGCTATTCGAACTAAGGGTTAATTCGAACTAATTAGTTTGAATTACCCAATGTGGCCATCCATGTTAGTTCGAACTAATTGCTTAGTTTGAACTAACCGGCCCATTGAACTCAATGCAATTCGCTAATTCGAACTAAGCAAGTGCCATGAATGGCACTTGCTTAGTTTGAACTAAATTTTGCTAGTTCGAATTAAGTTAATTCGAACTAACCTTAGTAAGTGTAGACATAGCCCTCGAGTGGAATAGACATGTGCAAACACTTGAAAAACTTCTACAACAATAGAGACAAAATATACACTTCTTTTTGTATTTAGAGAGCCAATTAAGCAGACCCCAATATTGTTCTGGTAGAGTCTTAGGGTGATTAATGAAGGGGGCTGTGTAGTAATAACAAGAAAAGGTTCCTGGAGATGGAAAAAAGAATCGTGGGCAACAGTCATTGAACAGGCTTAAACACTATATGTCCAGTCCCTTTTATACTAAAGTGCATACTTTACTAGACATGTGGAACAGAGATCATAGATCTTGGATTCTGTATATTTTACATGCCTCAGACATTTCTGCTAAACAGGCGCCTAAGCTTTTCATCTTCATTCAGCTGTGAAATGAACCTTGGCACATTCAAAGAGGAAATGACCAGTCCAGACAAAATATTATTTTTGTTGGTTAGGTGCTGACACTGCATTTTGTCTGGACAAGGCACAGATAATTCCTGCCCTGAGCAATTTAGAAACCAATGGACAGAAAGACAAAAACACACTGGGGAACCCAGAGGATGGCAATAGTGTAATGCTGATGTGGATTAGCATATGTGAGCATTGCAGAACCAGGTTTTCAGGAGAGAACTGAATGATGAGAGGGAGTCTCAGATATTGGCAGAGGGAGCTTGCTGCAGGCACTGGGAATGGTGTGGACAAAGGCCAAAAAAAAAAGTATGAGAAAAGGGGAAAAGGGATGAGGGAGACTGGCATGTTTGGCTGAGTAAAGGGGTAAGGTGGGATGAATTGAGAGGATATGCGGCTGTTGGGGGTAGATCTTGGAAAGCAAGTACAGGAATCTTAAACTTAATTTGATGAGTGAAGAGGAGGGAATTGTAGCATTCAAAACCAGAGAATTATGTTGTCTAAAGCACTGGCTCTCAACCTTTCCAGACTACCGTACCCCTTTTAGGAGTCTGATCTGTCTTGCCTATGCAAGTTTCACCTCACTTAAAAACAAAAACACTTGCTAACAAAAATCAGATATAAGAATACAAAAGTGTCACTGTTATTGAAATATTGTTTACTTTCTCATTTTTACCATATAATTATAAAATAAATCAATTGGAATATAAATATTGTTCTCAGATTTCGGTATACAGTATAACTATATAGAGCAGTATAAACAAGTCACTGTCTGTATGAAATTTTAATTTGTACTGTCTTCATTAGTGCTTTTTATGTAGCTTGTCGCAAAACTAGGCTAATATCGAGATAAACTGATACATCCCCTCAGCATAACCCAGGGATACGTGTATGTGGTTCTCAACTAGTGGTCTAAGGGGTGGAAAGGAGGATGAGTTTACTTAACTGATGTATTCTGGATGGACTGAAGGGGAGTGGGATAGGAATTGGGATGGACAGAGAGGAGGTGGTTCCAGTCATCTAATAAAATAGTTTATTATTAACCAAACATTCCTCATTTCATATTTAAAAAAAAATGAGTGCTGTCCAAAATGCCATGTGCATTTCAAATTCCAGTAGCTGGGATACTAACAGCATTTCAGAATCTTCCTAAATTTTGTTTCAAAGCCAGATGAACTATATGATGTGGGAGTTCCTGGAATCTTCCTTTTTTATATTGATTTTTTCATTTGTTTTGGATGAGAAATACAAATTACATTTGACTGAAATTTGTCCCTATTCACTATGGAACAGTTATATAAACAAACATCATTTAAACGTATCGATCTCATCATACTACTGAATTGTATTTTTTTTTTTTATGTTAAGTCACAAGGAAAAAAGGTTGCTGTTTGAGGAAACATAATTACATTTGAAATTACAGAAGATGTCATTATTTCGTCTGTGAATAGACCACTGTGTTTTTTTATGTACATTGAGGGAAAGATTATTTATAAGAGCAATACAGTGCTGCTATCCATACTGCTTTGGGGATTTAAGAGACATCAGTGATCAAAAAAAATACAGTTGTAAGTCTGAGGAAATGTTGAAGAATTATACATGATATAAATGTCTTATCTGGTACTTAACAATCATGTACGAGTTAAAGACCTGAGGCAAAGCTGTTATTTAATGTTTTAATCAGTTATTAACCTAATAGCAATGTACTACATGAAATGATTTCCATATAAACTCCTAGAGTATGTGGTTTAATATTTTACACAACAGAGTCATACAAATCAGATGAAAATCTCAAAAGTCCTGAAAAATGAGAAACCAAATCAGTTCTCATAGGCAATTAATACAGTCAATAACACAGACCTTCAGCTAAGCAGAATGAAAAGGATATGTAGAATGTTGCTACACTGAACAGTCAATGGTTTAAATCAGTACATCCCCTGAAAATCAGTGCAATTATGCATATTTACAGAACAAGAAGATCTGACACTGTGTGTCCAGGTATAAATGCTGGGAAGCCTCCAGTGCCTGTGAAGTAAAGGACTATTTGGTTAAAAAGCCATGCAAAATTCTACTTAATACTGTTCCTGGGATGAGTTATTTTCTGATTAATAAAGTATCATCAATTTATCATCATCATCATCATCAATTGCCACAATGAAAGGGCAGGGGAGTAAATGTTATGCGTGAACTTGTAAATTTACATGACAACTTTTCAGGGCTGGGTTAATGGGGGTATTGCCTTGTTAAACCACATAACATCCACAAAACAATCAGAAACAAAAGGAACGGGCAGGGAAGCACACTGGGGAAATCCGAGACCTGTGTGCAGTGTTCCATTTGTATATATCATTCTCTATTGCCTAATTATTATTTGATGAGGTGTCAGGTGAGTAGATGAGTAGACACCAAGGCTATGTCTACACTGGCAACTTAAGTCGACTTAAGGAGGCTTAAGTTGACTTAAATTAAGCCATGACCACACTAGGCTTTCATTAAGTTGACTTAGGAAATTTCTTAAGTCGACTTAATGAAAGCTTAAGTCGACTTAATGAAAGCTTAAGTCGACTTTGTTACTACCACTTATTAAGTCGACTTAACCCTTAAGTCGACTCCTTAAGTTGACTTAAGGATGGTGTGGATATGGAGTAACCCTTAAATTGACTTTATTAAGTCGACTTAAGGGTGGTTAGGTCGACTTAAAGTGGACTAAGTCGACTTAAAGCTAAGTTAACTTAGTCCACTTAAAGTCAACCTTATTAAAGTCGACTTAACTTTTCTAGTGTAGACATAGCCCTTATGTCTAATTCTAGAGGAGGAATATATTATTGTTTAGGAATAAGATTTTTTTTCTTTAAAAGCTGCTGTTCACCCATTTCCCTTATAGCATAGGGCTTGTCTAAATATACTGCACTTAGTGAAGATGCTACCTGCACTGATGGGAGAGCTTTTCCTGATAGCTTAAGTACTCCACCTCTCCAAGCGGTGGTAGCTATGTCAATGGGAGAACCCCTTCCATCGACACAGTACTGTCTAAACCAGGAGTTACGCTGGTATAACATTGTTGATTAGGCTTGTGGGTTCTCCACACCACTTGGTGATGCAGTTTTACAGATGTAAGTTGGTAGTAAACCAAGACACAGGCTTATAGAATTTACCAGAGAACAATAACCATTCTGAAATTTAGAACAGTCCTAGGGCTCAGAATTTGGAAGGGGTAAAAATGGTTAAAAACCAACCTTGATACCTATTCTTTCCTGCTCATGATGTCTGATCCTGCTCCACTATATTCAATGGGAGATTTCTCATTAATTTAAATAGGAGAAGGTCTCCAGTGAATCTCACCTGAAACCTTATCTTAAGAATTCTAGGACATAGCTCCCTATTAAATTCTATAGGGTTTTCAGAGTAATATATATAGAACTGTTATTTAATTTCTACAGAACCCTATTGATTTCCCCTTTATTAAATAGTATAGAAACTTTTCACAAGAGTTTATGAAGGCTAAGATGTCCATCAAGGCAACATCCACCCTCCTCGAATATGTTTCTTTTTCATATAGCAATTCCAGGGAGATGTGACCACATGGTGAACAAACCTGAGTAAGATCGGTGTCATTGTTCACTGAGTATACAAGAAAGCTTCAGTATCTGGTGAAGTGGGTCAGGAGTGTTGACCAACATGGTTAAGGAAGGTTTTCTTCAGTTTGACACTGTTATGTTAAGCACTATGTTAAGCACAGACAGGGACAAAAAACATGTTTGCTGTTTGGAGAGATTCATAAATTTAAAGGCCAGGAGGGATCATTATGATAAATCTAATCTCACCCCTGCATAACAGAGAGATTCTTTGAATTCCTGTTTGAATTAGAGCACCAATTTTAGAAAAATATCCAAATTGGTTTTAAAATTGCTACTGGATGGAGAACCCACCACAATCCACAGTACATTATTCCAATGATTAATTACCTTCACTGTTAAATATTTATCTCCTATCTGAATTTCTGTCAAACTTCCAGCCACTGGATCTTGTTATATTTTTTTTCTGATAGATTGAATTGCTCTCTATTGTCAATTTTTATGCCCCTTGAAGGGCTGTAGAGACTGGAGCAAGTCATCCTTATTCTTCTCTTTGTCAAGCTAACCACACTGAGATCCTTGGCTATGTCTACACTAGAGGCTCAGTTAAGTCAACTTAACAAGGTCGACTTTAAGGTCAACTGAGGACCTGGGTAGCTGTCCCACATTGCACCAGGGCCTGGAGGCCAATTAGGTCGATTTAAGTGCACTCCCCGTCCACACTGGCTTAAGTCAACTTAATAAGGTCGACTTAGGCGTTAAGTCGACCTTCAGAGGTGGAGTTATTAAGTCGACTTAAGGAAGCACCTAGTATGGACACAGCATTCTGTAGGTCGACTTAAGCATCATTAAGTCGACTTAAGATGCAAGTGTAGACATACCCCTAGATTCTATCACCATAAGGCACATTTTCCTATCTTTAATCATTCTTGTGGCTCTTTTCTGAACCCTCTCCAATTCATCAACAACTCTCTTGAACTAGGGACACCAGAACTGGACAATGGCTTAGTACACGCTTACTGGGAAAGTCAGTTGCAGTCGACAGAAGTTATACAAGCTAAGCAGAGAAACTTGCGTAACTTCCGTCAACTTCCTAACTTCCCTTTAGCGCACCGTCTCCACTGCACTGCACCACTAGGAAATGCATTCCCGTTGATGCAGTGATACACCTTTTGAGGAGGTGCTTTAATTGAATCGACTTCCAAATACAGAGGTATATCCTCCCTACTCCTACCTGAGATTCCCTTGTTCAGGCATCCAAGGACTGCCTTAGCCTTTTTGCCACAGTGTTGTATTATTGCACGTTCAGCTGATTATTCACCATGATTCCCAAATCGTTTTCAGAGTCACTGCTTCCAAGGACAGCGTCCCTTATCTTTTAAGTATGGTCTATTTTCTTTGTTCCTATGTTTATAACCTTACAATTGGCCATAATAAAATGTATTTTGTTTGGTTTTGCCCAGCTTGCCAAACAATCGAGGTTGCTTTCTTTCAGTAACCTGTCCTCTTCATTATTTACCATTCCCATCTGCAAACTTTATCAGTGATAATTTTTGTTTTCTTCCAGATCACTGAAAAAAATGTTATACATAGCATAGGTCCATGAACCAATTCCTGTGAGACCCAGTTAGAAAAACACCCACTTGATGATGATTACATGTTTACAATTACTATTTTAGACCTATCAGTTAGCTAGTTTTTAATCCATTTAATATATGCAACATTAATTTTGTATTGTTCCAGGTTTTAATTAAAAGGTTATACAGTACTAAGAAAAATATCTTATAGAAGCCTAAATATATTAGATCAACACTATTACCTTTATCAACCAAATTTATAATTTAATTTAATAAAATCAATTTAGTTTGATGGGATCTAGTTTTCATGAAACCACATTTTTTGGTATTAATTCCCCTCTTTAATTCTTTATCATCAAATTCCATATCAACTGCTCCACTATCTGGCCTGGGATTGATGTGAGGCTGGCAGCCCTATAATTTGGTCTTTCAAGGTAGATGATGCCATATGGGCAGGCAGGGAAGCAT
This sequence comes from Pelusios castaneus, assembly GCA_007922175.1. Taxonomy (NCBI): domain Eukaryota; kingdom Metazoa; phylum Chordata; order Testudines; family Pelomedusidae; genus Pelusios; species Pelusios castaneus. The sequence goes on along the minus strand of ML685930.1, from coordinate 1,623,412 downwards.
TGCCAAAAAAAAGGGGGGCTGTATAAAAGCAAGAGACTTTGTCTGGTGAGACAATTGGCATATGCCTGTGGCTGGCAGTGCCAATTGTGCTCCAAGAACGGCAGTCTTCTTGTAAATCTGAAATAACTTTGAAAGGGACATGGTTATGTCAGTAAAGCATAGATGGTAATGTAGTCTGAAATGAATTAGGAATGGCTACATCACTGCCGAATGGTAGAGTGGGAAGTGTATTACACAGCTGTCTTTTGCATCTGGACCCTCCAAGGCAGTTTCTATAACTTCTGTGATTTGGCTCCCTTTTGCAGTATTCTGCAGAGTGACGCGTTAGGCTTCATTCTTTAAATTTTGTGAGTGATTTCATTTACTCTTTGAAAAGAAATGATCTTACCTGGTATGAAGTTAGAGTCAAAAACACAAGTTCGACTCTCAGTGGTGTTCCCAGAACACTGGTTGCCCACAGGAAATAAAATGATACACTGACGAACCCGGAACTGGACCCCAGATGAGTCACAATCAGACCAGTCAGACCAGTCAGACCAGTTGTCTGTATTAGTGAAAAGAAGACAGAAATATTGGAAATAGGTGGTACAAATGAACACCACAGTAAAAAACTGAATCTCTTGTTCTAAATACGGACAAGCTACAGAAAGCCAGAGCTTCAGCTGGTGTAAACTGGCATAAACTTCAATAAAGTTTTGTCAATTCCACTGAGGATCATACAAAGTAAAGGCCACAAAAAATGTAATCTTCCCTCTGAAATCGACAGACGATCATTGTAAATGTACCACGGGATGTTACATTTTTATCATAGAAATATTACATTTTTTCCCACTGTACTCATGTGCATGAGCACCATGTTGCCGTAAGTTTACAACAGGTCTGCAAAGCAGATGATGCCAGTTTGTTAATTTACGTAACTGACTAGTAGTAATGTAGACCTATAGAAATAGATGTTTCAGGTCTGATGCAAGATGTTGGTTTAAACACAAAACAGCAGGCACCTTCTTGTATTCTGGCCTTGTTCTTCATTTCTGAATCATAAGGCATGCTCTTATATATTAAATCAGATCTCCAGGTTGTTTCTCTTTATCAGGTTTGGCTCATGTGCTTTAGTTTTGTCCCACTGCCTATCTAATTTTATCTCAAGGATATTTATTTTCACACCATGCTATTGTTGTGTGATCTCAGGATATTGCTCTTAAATGAAGTGAATTTATCTGATGAGTTTACTCATCTTGCATCTTTCTTACAGTGAATGTGTAACTCTTGCCTTCACTGCACTTCTCAACACTTGGTGTAAAGCCGTAGATAGAGGGCTTTAAACTCATTTGTTTCATTTTCTAGGAGTTAATAGAAACAGATATAATTTTCAGAGATAATTTTCATAGTTATTCAATACCTAAGGTATCCTTTGAGTTTCTAGTTTGATTTAAATCAACCCAATAGCCCAAAGCAAAACTTAGATCTCACTAGCAAATTTCACCCAAGTTCCAGAGGTTTGGTGTCAAAACCTGGCAAATTCACAAATGTTGTATAATTTCAAATGCAAAAGCGTAAAACAGCCAAATTCTGCTGGAAAGCGACCCTGAGTTCACACAAAATAAATTTACGATAACGTGAAAGAGTTGTGAATCTTTTGGAGTGAATGGTCTGATTTTAAAATTGCAAAACGTGAAACTAGAACTGCGTCATATGGCTTCAGCTTTTACTATGAATACTCTGCACTTCTCTAGCATATACTACTTGTATTTACAAATTACCATTAAACAGTCTCAAACAACAAACTAAATCATTTAAAATCAGTGTGATATAATGCCTACTAGTAAATGTTTTCAGACTGCATTTTTAAACTTTAGTTCAGGGTGCTTTGTAAAACATTTTTGAATAACTACTCCCTAACTAAAATTATATGATATAATAAATCAGATGAGGGAAATTGAAATAATATTATGGTATTAAATAAAATTCAAAATAAATGTAAGGCTGTGGTCACAGTGCTGCAAGTTTAAAGTGATTCTCTTAGGTTAAAAATTTTAGCCTAGATTGTCGACCATGGTTGAGAAGCATACAGTTCTCTTAAACATAGACTTATGCACTCCCTGAATCATGAGCTGGCTATGTTATATATTAAAAATATGGGTCAATCTGGTGGTAGCAATATTAATTTTGATTACACACTCTAGAATAAACCGACTAAATTCCCTTGGTCAGAGATGGCTAAAAGTTTTATATTGGAGGCCAAGCCAATGATCAATAAAATTCAATCATTTGTGGTTATCTGAATGTGAAATTATTCACATATATGTAGATTTGACTCCATTGCCTCAGGTTAAACAGGGACTACAGATTTTTTTCTCATCACAACAGATGATTTGATCTCACCTTCTTCTATATGCTGCTCCCCAGTGTTTGAGTCTTAACATCTGCTCTGATTTGCTGTTACAGCCTGACCTGATCCTATGACTTACACTTCTCTGCATTTATTTTACTCACATTCTCTAAGGTTCCCCATCTTCAAAGCATCAAACGAAGTGGGATTTTCTCTCATGAAAGCTCATGCTATAAATAAATTTTGTTAGGCTTTATAAGTGCCACAGAATTCCTTGTTTGTTTTGCTGACATAGACTAACACGTCTACCCCTTAGGAACATATATTCAAGTATATGTATGTGGATGAGGACATTCTCTTCTGTGTTCAATGACAGCTGTTTCAGTTGTAGGCACCTACAGTTATTTGATGTGAAAACTTGGGCATCCATCTGAAAGAAGGATAGTGCAAATAATTTGTAATATTGTTCAACAAATAAATACATTGTGGAATGGGCCATCACCCTAGGAGGAGGCTATATGTCAATAGATCAGAATAGGAATTGTTTAGGAGTCTTAGATTTGAAATCAGTCTCCATGCCCTTTCTTTTCTAGGACAAGGAAATAGTTGGAGTAGAAGCCATTCTCTGCTGTGCTGAACTGGTACTGAAAGGAGTCAACTTCCTCCCTTAAGAAAAAGTCATGAGAGGAGTCCCTTTCTTGCAGAAGACTCTCAGGCTTCCTTTTGGGGCAGACAACCATGATCTTTTTTTATAGCTGCTTTTCCCCATACACAGTCTGGCCCTCCCGGCCCTGGGGCATTGGGCTCCTCACCCTGGCTGGCCCTGAGGCAAACTGACTGCAGGGCTCCAAGTCTCCTCTCTGGCCATGCCCCACCCCTCTGCTTTCCTTCTCAGGCTGGCTTATATTCTCCTGCTCCCAGGAGGAACAGCTGCTCTTGATTGTCTACTTAGTATGAACTCAGCTGGGCCCTACTCAGCCCTACCACTGTGGGGCCCTGTGGACCTGCTCCTATCCCAGCCTAGTCCTCAATAGGCTGAGGAGGTTAGCTCGTTCCATTCTGCCTCAAGGATCTTCCTTGGAAACCCCAAACGCTGAAGCCAGAATGCTCTTTGCAATGTCTGCAGAGTCCAGTGAGGACTGCAGAGATGTTCTGGCTAATATTAGGCTCTCATTAATAATAGCCTGAAACTGCTAACACTTCAGCTAGTAGATATTCCTTAAAGGTGGTAAATTTGGCATAATTTGAGTAGTTATAATTTAGTCAAGAGAGCCTGATAGGTTTTTTGAAGTAGACTCCTGATGGCTCATCTCCAAGTATTTTCGTCAGGCAGATCAAGGTGAAGAGGCACTGTGCTCACTCCCACACAGAGGTCTAGGAGGATCCTGGTCTGAATCTGAGGCTGGATGTAGTGTTCTATCATTAAGAGTCAAGAGTCTTATCACTTGATCCTTCCTAGCCCTGCTTTTAAAAGCAGAGCAAATGGAGCACTTTTAATGGCTGCGCAACTCCCTCAAAGCAGCAGACACAAGGGGAGTGCCTGTCACAGACAGGGATAGCTTCCTGGAAAGTTTGAAGCCCAGAGAGCCAGGTACACCCCAGAACAATGTTGATCTGAGGAGAAAGTTCCTACTCCCCAATGGGGAAAGAAGTCAGACAGACAGACAGAAAGAGAGTAGTTCATGGCTTCAAGTAGAGAGGCACATTAATGCTCTATCTCAGGCAAACATGGGTAAGAAAGAACTGAGGGCAGTTCAACTACCCAGACCTATATCACCTGGGTGCAGGGCATGATGACATATAGGGCACATTCACGGGTGCAACAGGCATTACTACCAAAAATCTCTGATCAAAGGCACATGGAGTGTCAGCACACCTGAAGTTGACTACCTATGCAGACATTACATGAAGAAGAACCAGCATTTTATCCAAGCTCCAACGGTGTAGATGTGTCAGTCTAGTTCAGCAAAATAAACAAGGAATCTTGTGACACATTTAGAAGACTAACACATTTATTTATCGCATGAGCTTTCATGGGAGAAAAATCCCACTTTGTCAGATGCTTGAAGATGGAGAACTTGAAGAAACTTTCTCCATCTTCAAGCATCTGAGATTTTCTCCCACAAAAGCTCATGCGATAAATAAATGTGTTAGTCTTTAGAAGTGCCACAGGACTCCTTCTTCATTTTACCCAAGTTCCTCTCCAGGAGAACTGTGTCTTTCTTACTAAAAACTCAATTCCTTTGTCTATTATTTGTGTATGAGTGACAGATCCAAGGATAGAATGTTATCTCTTTCTTGATGCAGCCACAACTGCTTTATTCTAAGTACTCAACATTGTTGTATGCAATACTACTTATTAAAGATAACATTCAACGATATGCTTACATAAAGAATAACTAGTCAATAGTATAGATATCCCATTCATTTTAATAAGATTTAGTTTGCTTAAAATTTAAAAATTGAAAAGACAGTCTGAGAAATAGTCATTGTACATTAACAGTTCTGTAGCTGTTTTTCACGTGTAAATATCTTGGTCACTTCCGGCTGTACCTCAGAGTAAAAAATACAAAACAAAACAAAACAAACACAATAGACCTCAATACCTACTGAAGATAGGGTGCATGTAAAATTTAATTTTCTGCTAGTTAACTTTTGACAAAATAAAACTGTTTGAAATTGCAAGAGCCCCTTTTTTCTTGTTCACAACTTAAAAACACTGTAACCAAATATCATTATTTTTTATATTAAAAAATTCACCTGGATTTGTAAGATGCAAGTTTCAAGCAACGATCTGTTTGTCATGACTACATTCCTTTGCCGCATTAAATCTTAGATTTGTACACTTCTTTTAAAAATACAGGTACTTTGTCATGCAACTTGATCAGCTTTGGACAGACCCCTGTGCATGTGTGTCATCCTACCAAAATCAATATGCACTTGAGCTAGCACAGCAGTCTTCCAACATGGAGAGGTTTGCAACCCTGGGATCAGAGTTTTGGCCCATAATGGGTAATAAGAAAAGTAAAAGAGAAGCTGTGAAAACTAGCCAGTGCACATGGTAATGGCTACTTTTCAAAAATGGCTAGTTGGAAGATGTATTGTTTTAAAATTTAGCTTGGTTTTTATTTAGTTTTGAATATTAAAAAAACAAAATGGAATTTGAGATCTCTCACTCTCTGATGATTAAAAAGGCTTTAATGTAGATGATAAATGATTTTTGTTGAAGAAAATAGATTAACAATCAACTCATAATGAGCTACAGAGCACAAGTTATAAATGCCTGAATGCTGGGATTGATAATGGAAATGCTGACAGACCTTTAACAATAGCAGCACTACAAGAAAAACCACTATTATAATACTGGAAACAACACTATGAACATGACAGTTCTGACCTTTTAAAAATGCCTTAAGGATCTGAGGCTGCTGTGATAATTTTAAGTACATATATACTCTAGCATTCTTGAGGAATCAAATCAACAACAGAGTTCTATTTTCACTCTTTAAAATCCAAAGTGGAGAGTTAAGTTTGCAGTAATTTTGACAAAATAGGTGCTATTTTATTCCATTGAAAGACATAAAGTACTTAGACAGGGAAATTACCTGTAATTGTAGTTTGGGTAATAGCATCTATAAATTCACACTCTTGGCTGTTGTACACTCATGCGCATGACCTCATCACATGAGAAGTAAGTTTATGCCATGAAGTTTATAAACACCTCAATCAAGTAGGTAATGCAACAGGATATCATTGCTGATAGCAGACATGACTTTTTTCCATTGGTCAGGATCAGAAGGTGTTAATTATAACCTATAAACCAGCATGACACAAAAGCTTTTCCAGTGGTTCCTCTACTTTGACTTATTTTTTATATGTTAGTTTTAACTTTCTACTTCTGATTCTTTTATTCATATTTTCTTTCCCTTGGTTGGTTTAAAAATTGCAAGGGCACTTGGGATGGGTCAAAAGACAAACAAAATGAAAGATGATGCCATGATTCACTTCTTTTATAATTACTTACTGACATTACAGTAGTGCCCAGTGTCCCAATGCGTCAAGTGCTGTACAAGTATGTACAAATATGCATTTACTGCCCCAAAGTTCTTACAGTCTAAGAAAGCCTTTTACAGAGGTTAGCTTTTTTGTAAATGTGAAACTAAATTGCACAAAACTTTGCTCCCATTTCCTACTTCATAAGGGCTTAAATGATTTTAATTTAAAAATTAGCTTTTTTTAGATCAGAAGGTAGGGCCTCAGGTAGTGTGAACTGATACAACTTCATTCAAGTCTTCAGCATCGGACGTGTAGCCTCGGGTGGGCCTTGGCATGACTGGGCCCACCCACTTGCAGATCAGGCCCACCCATTGCAGTGCCTGGCAGTGGTGCAAACTTCTCTGCCATGGCTGTGGGGCTCTGCTCCTCCCACGGCTGCAGCCATTGGCTGCTGTTTGGACCCCACAGCTGTGGTGGAGAAGTTTGTGCTTCTGCCGGGTGCTACAGTGGGCGGGCCTGATCTTGCCGCCTCTCCTCTACCTTCATCCTCATGTCAGCTTCACTTGCTACCTAGAAACTGGCGCATCCTCAGGCAGCTTCCAGTCACATGACCAGAAGCTGCCAGTGGCCGGGCCCACCCTACAGACTCAAGGGGCCCTTCCAGAAAACCCCACCTGGCTATGCCCCTGTTCAGCATTACACTGATTTATCTCAGCTGAGGATCTAGCCTCAGAGCTTTTGCTTGCCATACGACACCCAGTACTGTAACTGAAGTGTTCGCTGCACTGTTATAATTAAAGGTCTCTAAAGGCATTGATCTTGGGTGTGCAGAACTACACTATTTTAAATTTCATTGATCTGAAACATAACTAAACTGATACTTTAAAAAATATTTTAATATTACACTAGGGCTATTTCCTATGGGCCAAATTCTGTCTTTAGATGTAGATTCATAGCAAATCCATTATAAGCTGATGTGCATGTACCAGAGGACTGAAAGACTACTTTAATAGAGGCATAATGTAATTTACTGAACAGGCCAAGCGGTCGCAGCCGTATTCTATGGCTCACTAAAGCAAAGCAGCATTGGATGGATTTGTTGTACCTGGACAGGATTGTGTGTTGCAAAGTGCCTCTTCAGTATGAAGTCCAAGGCAGATGTCTCCTCCATAGGCTGGGGTCGGGTTTGTGCATGAGCGGGTCCTCATGTAATGTCCACCTCCACAAGTTGCTGAGCACTTTGACCATGACGACCAACAAGACCAACCTCCATCAACTGGTAAGAAAAAAAATGCATATTGTTTGTTTTTGGTCTCTTCATGGGTGAATCACTTAAATCAATCTGTCCTATTTCTGTTTTAGGAGCACGAGCCAGAGTCTACTGCAGTCAATGGAAGATTTTTTGGTCCCATCTGGCAAAGGTCATGAATGGGATCAATCTATGAAGCTTACTTCACATTATGAGATGTATAAAAGTATTGTCTAATAGAATTAAGATTATGGAACTATACCATGTTCCATCAGAGGTGAAGTATGATAGCTAAGCCAGGGTCAAATGCTTCCCATTTTTTTCCTCCCAGAGTAAATAAAAAATTAAATTTGATAACTAGATATGTAATGAGTCCAGAGGAGAATTTAAGTGGAGAGAGGGAAATAGCAGGGCTGCCTAAGGATCTGTACTGGGATCTGTATTCATCAATGATCTGGAAAAAGGGGTAAATGGTGCTAGCAAATCTGCAGATGATACAACATTACTAAACACAAATAAGTCCAAAGCATGTTAGAAAGATTTACAAAGAGATCTCACAAAACTGGGTTACAGGACAACAAAATAGCATATGAAATTCAATGCTGATAATTGCAAAGTAGTGTTTACTGGAAAATATAATCCCAACTTTACATACAAAATGAGGGGGTCTAAATTAACTGTTACCACTCAAGAAGGAGGTCTGGGAATCATCATGGATAGTTCTCTGAAAACATCTGTCCAATATGAAGCACAAACTGAAAAATCTAACAGAATGTTTAAAACATTAAGAAAGGAATAGAAAATAAGACACAAAATATCAAAATGCTACTCTCTCTTTCTCTCTCTCCATGGTACACCCACACTTTGAATATTACATGCAGTTCTGGATGTACCATCTCAAAAACATTGGTAAAATTAGAAAAAGTACAGGGGGAGGGGGAGAGGAGTGATTAGGGGTATGAAACAGCTTCCATAAGAGGAGAAAATAAAAACTGGGACCTGTTCATCTTGGAAAAGAGACAACTAAAATGGGATATGATAGAGGTCTGTAAATTATGAATGATATGGGGAAAATGAATAAGAAAGTGTTATTTACCTCTTCACATAATATAAGAACCAGAAATCACCCAAGGATATTAATAAGTAGTAGCTTTAACGTAAATATAAGGAAGTACAATCAACTGGTGGAACTCACTGCCTGGGAACATTGTGAAGCAAAATTAAAAATAGGTTTAAATAAGAACTGGATAAATTTATGGATGACAGGCCCATCAATGACTACTAGCCAAAATGGTCAGAGACACAACCCCATCTTTTGCGTGTTTCTAAAAGTTTGACTGCCATTAGCTGGGGCTGGATAACAGGGATCACTCAATAATTATCCTGTTCTGTTCTTTCCATCTGAAATATCTGGCCCTGCCCAACATCAGAGAACAAGACACTTAGGCTATGTCTACACTTGCACTTTTAAGTTGACTTTAACTAAGTCGACTTTAACTAAGTCGACTTAAAGTGGACTTAGTTAAGTCGACTTAGTGTGCCTACACTTAAAATTAAAGTCGACTTAAAGGGGAACTTACAAAATCAACCTAGAGCATCCACACTGGATGCTCTAGGTCGACTTTGTGGGGCTAGGGGGACCTTGGGCAGGTCCACGGTGGCGGGGGGGGCACCCCGTGTACAATGGGGCAAAGGGGGACAGGGACCCTGGCAGGGCAGAGCTCTGTGTGTGACACTGTCTGGATTTAGGGAAGCATTTATGATATTATTTTCAATGGATATCTCATAAATGCTATAATCCATAGGAACTATGTCATGTTT
>ML685930.1:1584835-1613617 GCA_007922175.1 Pelusios castaneus | reverse complement strand
ACAACCATTGTCTCCTTAATGTTTAGGAATTTTCCAGGTAGAATGGTGCCAGGGAGTATCCTGATGAGCCATTGAGGACATAAAGAATACAACCATTGTATCCTTAATGGCTCATCATGTCACTCCTTGGGACCATTCTACCTGGAAAATTCCTAAACATTAAGGAGACAATGGTTGTTCACACCCTCCCGTCTAATGACACAAGTTAAAGTATGGATATAACATCAAATTCTTAACTTCTAATCCAAATAGAATTCCTAGACATAAACTATATAATCATTCCCAGCAAATTACTACCTTTCTATTGATACCAAACATGACATAGTTCCTATGGATTATAGCATTTATGAGATATCCATACAAAATAATATCATAAATGCTTCCCTAAATCCAGACAGTGTCACACTGTGCCCACATGCCCTGCCCTTTGGGGGGCATACCAGGCTCCCCCTGTGCCCCCCCCCGGCAGGGAGGGCATTGGTGTAGTCCTGGGGTAGCCCTAAGTCGACTTAGGGCTACCCCAGGGCTACACTGGCTTAATTCGACTTTAGAAAGTCGAATTAAGCCTTAGGTCGATTAGAAAGGTGGTTTAATAAAGTCGATTTAATTTTCATTAAGTCGACTTTATTTTGCTTAAGTCGACTTAAGCAAAGTGTAGTGTAGATGCAGGGCACATTAAGATGACTTAAGCCAAGCTTAAGTCGACTTAATTTACCAGTGTAGACGCAGCCTTAGTTAGGTGGACCACTTGTCTAACCCAGTATGGCCTTTGTGTTCTTTAAAGCATAGGTGCAAAGGAATGACTAAAATTGATGTTTCATAGATATGGGCAGAGGAGTGTGGGTTTGGGGTTTCAAAACCAAAACAGGGTTTGTTTGGATCTGGATTCCATTATATCTAAACCATGAAAATTGGAGGTGGAATGGATATTTAGCCCTCTCTACTTTCAGCAGAAATATGCATGTAGACACAATTAGGTTTCTGGTTTTAATTTTAAAATGATATCACCCTCTCTTTTAATACTTATGGAAGAATATAATTTGTATTGCCGGTACTCCCTTTCCCACTCCGAAAATTTTATACATGATTTTAGTCTTCCATGCCTTTCAGTTTCATGCAATCCCCTGAGAATTTTATATCAGGGATTCTTGTTGGGCTGATAGAAGGCACATGCATAATAAGATCTTGATTAAAAAGTGATTTAAAAGAGATCTACAGTTACTTGTTGAAATATGTCTTGTTTTTCTGAAAAATAAATGTATAGCTGTAGACTTCAATATTTTTTCTAATGATAAGAACTGCTACACTGAAATACAATAATAGTACACACTAAGTAAATACTGCATGTACATGTGTACATCAGGTATTTATGACTACACATAACTCGAGATAACACTGTACCTACATGACTTAGGTGTATAAAGTAGGCACATAGAAATCTCTGTGTACAACTGCATATACTTATCTTTGGAAATTAGGCATCAACTAAATTTCCTTTCACTGATGCCCTTAAAAAGTGGTTATTTACCATCCACAGTAGGTAAATTTACCATAGCATTTGCAGTATTTCCTACTATATGCATAGAGAATATTACATTTTTTTTTATCATAGGTAAATACTTCAATTGCCTTACTTAATTTATTTTAATAGTTCATTCATTTTAATGCATTCTTTGGGAAACCTTAATTTATGGCTTTTTGACAGATAATATGACACTATACTATAAGATAGGCACATAACTTATTAGATAACATTAGATCAACGGGCTCAGCGGGTAGGAATCAATGGCTCGATGTCTGGTTGGCAACTGGTAATGAGTGGAGTGCCCCAGGGGTCGGTCCTGGGGCCGGTTCTATTCAACATCTTCATTAATGATCTTGATGATGGAATAGACTGCATGCTTAGTAAGTTTGTGGATGACACCAAGTTGGGTGGAATGGTAGATACTCCGGAGGGCAGGGACAGGATCCAGGGAGACTTGGACAAATTGGAACACTGGGCTGAAAGAAACCTCATGAGGTTCAACAAAGACAAGTGCAAAGTCCTGCACTTAGGACGGAAAAATCCCATGCACTGCTAAAGGCTGGGGACCAATCGGCTAAGTAGCAGCGCTGTAGAAAAGGACCTGGGGGTTATGGTGGACGGGAAGATGAATATGAGCCAACAGTGTGCCCTTGTTGCCAAAAAGGCCAATGGCATATTAGGCTGCATCAGTAGGAGTATTGCCAGCAGATCGAGGGATATGATAATTCCCCTCTATTCGACACTGGTCAGGCCGCATCTGGAATACTGTGTCCAGTTTTGGGCTCCTCACTACAGAAAGGATGTGGACAAATTAGAAAGAGTCCAGTGGAGGGCAACAAAAATGATTGGGGGCTGGGGCACATGACTTATGAGCAGAGACTGAAGGAACTAGGCTTGTTTAGTCTACAGAAGAGAAGACTGAGGGGAGATTTGATAGCAACCTTCAACTACTTGAAGGGTTGCTCCAAAGAGGAGGGAGCTAGGCTGTTCTCGATGGTAACAGAGGACAGAACAAGGAGCACTGGTTTCAAATTACAGCTGGGGAGGTCAAGGTTGGATATTAGGAAAAACTTTCTCACTAGGAGGGTGGTGAAACATTGGAATGGGCTATCTAGGGAGGTGGTAGAATCTCCATCTTTGGAGATTTTTAAGGCCCAGTTAGACAAAACCCTGGCTGGGGTGATTTAGGGGGAGTGGTCCTGCTTTTTAGCAAGGGGTTGGACTAGATGACCCCGTGAGGTCCCTTCCAACCCTATGATTCTATGACTTAATGACCTCTCATGGTCCCTTCCAGTTCTATGATTCTGTGACACGGCTGAATACAGAATCTATGTACCTCTCAAACAATATGCCAGTCCTTAATGTCTCTTTTTGAACCTTTCTGTTTTAAGAAGTCAAAGAGTATTTAAGGGTGTAAAATCCTTTCCCCCAGTTTATTGATATGACTCCACATTAAAGAAATTAACTATGTATTGTAATGCACATATCCCAGTAATGTTCATATTTAAATCTTCTCCCAGGTAGAGACATTGGAGAATATTTTCAAGATGTTAGGATAAGTTATTTTGCTTAGAATATGTTATATCACTGTGACATGCTGTACTTCACGTACACCCTTGTAGTGTGATCTGTGTATCATCCATGATTACCCTTACAGTGTAACTATGTATTGCCTGATGCAAAGTATGTCAAGTAAGATATTTTTGGAATGTTCATGACATTCAGAACATTATTGTTATGGTGGTATGCTTCCTGCAATATCATATATATTTATAGATATGAAACAATTTATAGATATGAAACTCTGCCATTTCACGTCCCCAAATGTTTCTCTCACATGGCTTGAATAGAGGCAAAAAACCACAAAGCTGTGTTTCCACACCCATACAGAAACAATGAACTGGCCTAAGTACCTTTGAGAACTTTGGCTCACGTGGAAGAAATCATGCCAATTGCTGGATATAGACATCCAACAGCCCCGGGGGGAGGGAGGGAGAAGGGGGGGGGGAACTTTTTAAAAGAAATAGGCACCCATGTCTAAGGGCTCTCCCCTGGAATCTTGCTCCCAAGGAACACCAAGAACTGGCACCTACCCACAGGGAGGGGGAGCCTGGCTGTAAAACATATTTCAGCTGGCCTATGCAGTAAGCTAAATATACAGACTGACCCATTAATGTTAGCTTAGAAAAAGATTCTCTTTGATTTGATTGTGACTAACTTCTTGACATAACGATCTTTGCATTTATATTATTCTGATTTACAATCACTTAAAATTTTTTTATAAAGTGATGAGCAAGTATGAATGAACTTGCAGGGTGCAGTGGGCAGTCACACAGATATCTGCCAAGTCAAACAGAACAGAGCTGTATGGAAAGAATGTAATAGAAGGAAAATGCGTTTGGAGGATCTTTTTTCATTTGGATATTAATATCTGCCTGTGTAGCTATGGAGACATATAATGAATATTCTTACATATAATGAATATTCAGGGTCTCATACTATACAAGGAGGCAGTTTAGTAGATTACCCCTGCAGCTGCTGTTCAATGAGCCTTTATTAGAAGTCATTAGCATATGTAAAATTTTCCTTTCTATAGTGTTTTACATTGTGCATTTTTGTAAAGCAACAAACCATTCAACCAACAATGTACCATATAAAGAACAGTAATTTAGATGTTTATAGTACCATGTAAACCATTTCTGCAAAATGTTACTAGCTTGTCTGCCTTCTAATAGCTCCTAAAAAAGAGACTATTTTGACTGATGGATCAGACGTAGAAAGCATGACATTTGAAATAATTATTTCCATTGTTAAGAAATGAAATGATTGTCACTTCTTCCCGGATTTATCTATTTGAGATAGTGCCAAATACTCTAGTTATATAAGTTTAATCTATACCACATGGAATAAAATAAATCTTATCATGGCATATTAAAATACCTAGCTTGCTATTTGCAGATATATAGAAACTGAAAAACAAACATAATTTTCCTTAGAATAACATTCTGACCCTTTATTGTAGCACCTCCACACACTATTTAGCATAAAGCATGCCCACAGCTAAAACGGTTACAGATTTTCATTGCTACAGGTAAAATATACCCCTGAAATACTTTATTTTTTGAAAGACAACAGAGTCCTGTGGCACTTTTAAAGTGCCACAGGACTCTGTTGTCTTTCTACAATAGACTAACACGGCTACCCCTTTGGAATTTTATTTTTTGAAGTCTTATTTTTACCTAAAATGTGTTTGTCTATGAGGCCTCAAGAAGAATAACTACTACTTATATTTCTATTTTCCTTTAAAAGATATTGGGGTCGTAATCTTTTATGAATACTCCTTTTTTCAACCCCAACCTTTGGCAACTCGGATGGGTAATTAGAAACATTCTTCTGCAGTTTTGCTCTTATGAATAGTTTCAGAGATTCCAAGGCCAGAAGGGATGATTATGACTACTAGTGTGACCTCCTGCATAACACAGGCCATGGAATGTTCCAGAATAGTTCCTAGAACATGAAAACTAACTATCTCAAATTAAGATTGTCTAAAATTGTCTAGACAGAATAGAAGGTGCCCAAAGAATTTTACATAAATACTCTTCACTTTAAGGACAAGGGTACCATAACTGTCACCCCTCTCCACGCTTTCTGCATATATTTCAAAGGGTCAGAATGAGATGCATGAAAATGTGCATGAGTGAAAGGGACATCTGTATCTATTTCTGTGGACAACAGTCTGTGCATGGGCTTGAAAATCTTGTATGCCAGATTTCTGTTTCGCAGACAAGGTGGATGAAGTACTATCTTTTATTGGACCAAATTCTGTCAGTGAGAAACACAAGCTTTCTAGCTTACACAAAGCTCTTCTTCAGCTCTAGGAAATGTACTCAAGAATGTCAGAGCTAAATACAAGGTGGAACAGATTGTTTAGCATACCTCCTTAAGATTTTTTCATGGGAACATTCAAGGTGCAGTTGCTCATTAAACATCTCCGGTCAGGAGGGGGGGGGGGGAAAGCTTGGGGGAGGGAGATGAGTAATAGGATGACTCTGATCTCATGCCTCTGTCCAGTACATGGTTTTTAGCATGTAGCAAAGTTATGAGTTTAAACTCACAGGATTTGAAGGTATTACACAGGTTTCTTTTGAAGATGAAGACTGAGAGGTGAGACACAGAGTGGTCTTCAAGTAGGACGAAGTAGGATTTTCTCCCACGAAAGCTCATGCAATAAATAAATCTGTTAGTCTTTAAAAGTGCCACAGGACTCTGTTTGTTTTTCAACAAAAACTATGTGGATGAAATGAGACAATCACTATATGCTTGTATGAATTCACACAGAAAAATGACCAAAGAGAAAAATCACCTGTGAGTGAACATACTTCACAAAGCAATCATCCATATTTGATCTTTTAGTCCCCATCCTCAAAAGAAATCTGAAGAACACTTTCAAAAGAAAAGCCTGGGAGCTTCACATCATAACTTTGCTAGATACTAAAAATTATGGAATGAAGAGAGGCACTGGATTTATGGTTTATTACAACAATCTATTACTCACTAAACCCTTTTCCCTTAGTTTCCCTCTTCCCTTTCTCCTACTATGATTGGACAGGTGTCAATGGGCCACTTCAACTTGACTGGTCATTTGAAATATATCTTAATTATTTATGCTAAACAATCTGTTCCACCCGGTACTTATCTGTGACACACTAGTACATTTCTCAAAATTTTGTCTCTCTTACCAACAGAAGCTGATCTAACAGAAGATATTACCTCACCCATCTTGTCTCTCTAAAATCCTGGGATCAACATGGC
Source organism: Pelusios castaneus (assembly GCA_007922175.1). Classification (NCBI taxonomy): domain Eukaryota; kingdom Metazoa; phylum Chordata; order Testudines; family Pelomedusidae; genus Pelusios; species Pelusios castaneus. Next base: position 1,607,280 of record ML685930.1, on the reverse strand, counting down.
TACAACACTACATAAAGATTTCTGTTTTATACCTAAAATTACTATTATAGCTATATCATAAGCCTCAGAGCTGGTAGAAAGACTGAACACAATACAATAGAAATTGTGACAGAGGCTTAATTGTAGTAGTGCTAAAGGGCACCATTATAATACATCTGCTGCTGTCTTTTCTACCTATTTAGACTGCCATCATAAATCTCTAGTCCTCAGATCAGCTTATCTGTCCTCTGAACTTTTTCTTCTGAACAATAGGGGATGATAAAGGCATCATCGGAGTTAAATAAGATCAAAGGAGTGGGTGTTTACTGTATGAGGTTTTACAAGGCCTAAATAGAACTCTGTGGTTGTTTTAATCTTTTTATAGTGTTGCTAAGCAACATAGGGCCATCTGCTTTCTCATCATTTGTTGTTTGTAATGTAGAGCCTTTAATGCACATTGAGGCCCTTTATTGATGAAAAATAAAGAATTATGAAGAAATCTCCACAGATTAAATAATTTATTTACACCACAGTACAGAAGAGCTGCTGGACAAAAATGGCAGTTAAAATAACTAATTCCACACCAACGGAAAAATGATTTAAAATACTTGACAATTATTCAGGTTGGTATGGTGTGGAGCAAGGCCTTTTCAAATGCAAGGGTGCTTTCAAAACAATGTTTTCCTTTATAGGGGTTGGTTTTTGTCTTCCTGAGCAAGCAAGCAACTCTCTGCCTAACAGCTGTTTTTCTGGTTAATAAATATTGCTCCACAAAAATGAGAAAAAAAATCTTGGGAAAGAGGATGTTCCAGGGGAAAATAGTCTACAGTAATAGGACCTCCTGTGGTGCCAATAAACATTCACATCACTGGACAATTTCCAAAAGACTGTTTAGTAAACTGGCTATCCTTCCATGTACTTTGGGTTTTATGAGAGAGAGGAAGGAATTATGAACAAAGAGGGTGATCTTCTTCATTCACAAAAAAGTGGATGGAATTATGAAATTGTGCTTTTGCCCAGATTGTGCAGCATCCTTCAGAGTTGAAACTGTCATTATGGCTAAGCAGACTTAGAATTTTGCACTAGCACAGATGTGGAATTTTAACGTGCCAGGGAAAGAAGTGGATTGGAAACCTGATCCTCTGCTGAGTTCCTCTTTACTCCCAGACAATATGATTTCCACTCCACTTCACTTCTTCCTATACCCTGATGGCCTCCACTGCATTGCCCCTAACTATATGACCTATAGGAAAAAGCAAAAACAAAAAATAAAGTTTTTCAATCTCAGTTCTGTGCTGCCTTATCCAATATTTGCAAATCAAGCGCTGAATGCAGCAGACAGATGACTGAGGGTATGTCTGCGCTGGTGGCGCTGCCAGATCAATTGAGCAGGCAGTGGAGACGTGCTCAATTGATCCCAGAAGTTCCCTCCGGTCAACAGTATAAATTGACTCCTGCAAGAAGAGTAATGCTGTGTTGACTGGAGGGCATTTCCCATTGGTGCAGCGCACTAGAGACGCCCGGGTAAGTAAAAGTCAGTAAGTTGAAGGGAGATACACAATCTACTGTACGTTGCTTGCATATCTCCCGGAGACTCCATCGTCAGTGTAGATCGGGCCTGAGAGCAATGCAGTAGGAAGAAAGGCAGAGTAATGCCTGTGAGGTGGTGCAACAGGAAGAAATAAGGGCTAAAACTTGTGAGAAAAACTCTGATGACTTAATGGCCTTTGGTAGGTGAAAATAGCACTGTGTCAATTGTTTTTTCTGGTGTATGATATTACCCCAAGGATGAATTTGGTCCATTACTTTTAAGTATCTACTCTTTTCTACAGACCACAGTATGTTTGCAGCGAAAAAGGTGACAGAAGGGAAAAAGCAGTAGGAGACTAACAAATTCATGCAAAAATAAATTTGTTACTCTTTAAAAGTGCCACAGGACTTCTTGCAGGTTTTTCAAAGTTTCACATTTTCTCTTATAATATCCTTAAAGGAATTTTTGTAGCATCTGAATTACTCTGTATTTTCATCCTCATGTTTCCTGGCATATGGCTATTCAAGCTTAATATATTAGCTTTTCACAATCTATTTTTTTTAAGTATTAAGAAAAATGATAAGAAAAATAGTGTCACACTGATGAAATCCCAAATATTGAAATAAAACACCAAAATTTCTAATTTTGAATTCAGAATTAATCCATTTCTTTCAGTACTCATTAGAAGAAACGGTTACTTACCTGTAACTGGTGTTCTTCGAGATGTGTTGCTCATGTACATTCCAACTCAGGTGTGCGCGCGCCGCGTGCACGGTTCACCGGAAGTTTTTTCCCCTAGCACATCCGCAGGGCCGGCTCTCGCCACCAGAGGGCGCCCCACCGCCCCTGTATAAATAACCCTGCCGGCCCTGCTTCCCTCCAGTTCCTTCTAGCGGAATTCCCCTGAGGGGAGGAGGGTGGGTGTTGGAATGTACATGAGCAACACATCTCGAAGAACACCAGTTACAGGTAAGTAACCGTTTCTTCTTCTTCGAGTGATTGCTCATGTCAATTCCAACTCAGGTGATTCCCAAGCCTTACCTTGGAGGAGGGAGGAATTCTATAACCTGGCCGACTGCAGAACCGCTCTGCCGACCGCCGCGTCCTCCCTTGCTTGCTGGGTGAGCGCATAATGGGCAGAAAAGGTGTGAACAGAGGACCACGTTGCTGCCCTGCAAATGTCCAGGATAGGTACTTGCGCTAGGAAGGCTGCCGAGGACGCCTGCGCACGCGTGGAGTGGGCCGTCAGCCTTGGGGGCAGCACCTCCGCCATCTGGTAGCACAGTCTAATACACGCCGTTATCCAGGACGAGAGGCACTGGGCGGATATCGGTTCCCCTTTCATTCTCTCTGCCACCGATACAAAGAGCTGAGATGACTTCCTGAACGGCTTTGTTCTGTCTATATAGAAGGCAAGTGCCCTCCTCACGTCCAGGGTATGCAAGCGCCTCTCTCTCTCTGATGCGTGCGGCTTAGGATAGAACACCGGAAGAAAAATGTCCTGTGAGGTATGGAAGGGGGACACTACTTTTGGCAAAAAGGCCGGGTGCGGTCGTAGCTGCACCTTGTCCTTAAAGAAGAGTGTGTAAGGCGGCTCCGATGTTAAGGCACGCAGCTCGGACACTCTTCTGGCCGACGTGATTGCCACTAGGAAAGCCATCTTCCAGGAGAGACAGAGTAGGGAGCAGGACGCCATGGGCTCGAACGGGGCTCCCGACAATCTGGAAAGGACCAGGTTCAAGTCCCACTGGGCCACAGGGGGCCTGGTGCACGGGAAGACTCTATCCAGGCCCTTCAGAAACCGCTTCACCATTGGGTCCGAAAAGAGCGGCTCCTTGGGATCTCTTTCCTGGAAGGCCGAGATGGCGGCTAAATGTACTTTAATCGTGGAGCTAGCCAGACCCGATCGCCTCAGGATCAGGAGGTAATCCAGTACCGTTGGGATGGATGCCGAGGCTGCCTGCACTTCATTGACTTTAGCCCATTCTGTGAATCTCTTCCACTTAGCCTGATACGTGAGCCGTGTTGAGGGCTTTCTGCTACTTAGTAAGATCTCTTGCACCTGCTCTGAGCATTGGCGCTCATCCTTATTCAGCCATTGAGCAGCCACGCCTTGAGATGTAGCACCTTGGGGTTGGGGTGTCTCAAGGCTCCCTGGTTCTGCGATAGCAAGTCCGGGAAGAGGGGCAGGGGAATGGGGGGCACCAACGACATGTCCCTCATCATCGAGAACCAGTGTTGGCGGGGCCATTCCGGTGCTATAAGGATGACCTTCGCCCTGTCCTGTTTCACCTTGAGTAGCACCTTGTGGATGAGGGGCGTTGGCGGGAAGGCGTAGTGCAGATGGTACGACCAGCTGATTGCAAATGCATCTGCTCGCGATCCGGGGTCGCGGTTTCTGAAAGAGCAGAAAATCTCGCACTTCCTGTTGACTGCTGTCGCAAAGAGGTCTATTTGGGGAACTCCCCACCTGCGGAAGATGTCCGCTGTTACATCGTCCCGCAGCGACCACTCGTGCGTCGCAAACCGCCGGCTGAGGCCGTCCGCAATCGAGTTGTGGCGGCCCGGTAAGTACGCTGCCACCAAATGAATTGAGTGCCTTATACAGAAGTTCCACAAGTCGATGGCTTCCTCGCATAGAGGTGAGGAGCGGGCCCCGCCCTGCCTGTTCACATAATACATGGCGGTGGTGTTGTCCGTTTGTACCATCACCGCTCTGCCCTTTAGCTCGTTCTGAAATGCCTGGCAGGCCAGGCGTATCGCTCTCAACTCTTTCAAGTTGATGTGCAGCTGGACCTCCGACTGGCCCCACCTCCCTTGGGTCTCGAGTGTGTCCAGGTGCGCCCCCCACCCCAAGTCCGAGGCGTCCGTCACCAGGGTCACCGATGGGGTAGGTTCCTGGAAGGGGAGACCCTCGCAAGCGTTGTCCCGATTGCACCACCAGGGCAGAGTGTCTTGGACATGTCGGGGAACACACACTATGGTATCTAGGGAATCCCTGGCCGGGCGGTATACCTGAGCCAGCCAAGCTTGGAACGGCCTCATCCGGAGGCGGGCATACCTCACCACATAAGTGCACGAGGCCATGTGGCCTAGAAGCCTCAAGCAAGCCCTGACCGAGGTCAGAGGGCGGTCGAATAGGTCCCGGACTAGCTCCCGTATTTTGAGGAATCGAGACTGTGGCAAGAAGGCCCTCGCCTTCTCCGAGTCCAGCAGCGCCCCTATGAATTCTATGCGCTGGGACGGGATCAGGTTGGATTTTTCCTCGTTGATCATGAGGCCCAGGCTGCCGAACGTTACTTGGACCATCTCGAGGTGCGACTCGGTTTCCTGTGGGGAGCGGCCCCTCAAGAGCCAGTCGTCCAGGTACGGGAACACTCGGATGTCGTGCTTCCTCAGGTGGGCTGCTACCACCGCTAGGCATTTTGTAAATACCCTGGGCGCTGCTGCTAGCCCAAAGGGTAGGACCGCAAATTGAAAATGGCGGTGCCCCACCTGAAAACGGAGGAACCGTCTGTGTCGAGGCAGGATCGTGATATGGAAGTACGCATCCTGTAAATCGAGGGCGGCGTACCAATCTCCCGGATCCAGGGATGGGATGATGGAGGCTAGCGAGGTCATTCGGAATTTCCTCTTCTTGAGGAACTTGTTCAGGCCTCGAAGATCTAGGATAGGGCGCATCCCTCCTTTCGGTTTGGGGATTAGGAAATAACGGGAGTAAAACCCCTTCCTCCTCCTGTCTCTTGGAACCTCCTCTATCGCGCCCAGAGCCAGAAGGCGCTCCACCTCTGCGTTGAGGAGGTGTTCGTGAGAGGGGTCCCCGAAGGGGGGCCGGGAAGGGAGGGGAGGGCGGGATGGCGGCATAGCCGAAAATTGGAGCGAGTAACCATGTTTGACTGTGCGCAACACCCACTGGTCCGATGTAATGCGGGACCATGCACGGTAAAACCGGGCTAATCTGTCGCCGAATGGTTGTGAAAGGGGGTGGATCCGTCTTTTTATTGTTACGCCGTCCTCTGGCGTACCCTCAAAAGTTCTTCCTAGGACCCTGCTGATTCCGCGAGCGGTTCCTGGAATTGTCCTGCCTCTGACCGGAGCGGCGGTTGCTGCGGTTTCCGCGCCTGGTCATATCGCCCCTGGGCTGAAAGGGTCTCTGCGGGGGTTGAGGGCGAAACGGCCTTCTCTGCGGGGCCGGGGTATGCAGTCCTAAGGATTTTAACATGGCCCGTGAGTCCTTTAGGGTCTGTAACTTGGCGTCGGTTTGAGATGAAAATAGGTCCTGCCCCTCGAAGGGAAGGTCCTGGATCGTCATCTGCACCTCCTGCGGTAGGCCCGATGCCTGGAGCCATGCGCTCCGACGCATGGTGACCCCTGACGCCATGGTTCTGGTAGCGGCGTCTGCCGTGTCTAAAGCTGACTGCAGGAGGGCTTTGGAGACCACTTTGCCCTCCTTCGTCATCGCCGACAGGGCATCCCTCGAATCCTGAGGGACTGTTGTTGAGAGCTTCTCTAGGGCAGCCCACGAGTTAAAGGTATACTGGCTAAGGATAGCCTGCTGGTTTGCTATCCTTAGCTGTAGGCCCCCCGTCGAGTAGACCTTTCTCCCAAACAAGTCTAACTTTTTGGTGTCCCTTGATTTTGGGGAGGGCCCCTGGTGCCCCTGCCGCTCCCTTTCGTTTGCTGCCGCAACCACCAACGAGCCCGGGGGCGGGTGCGTGTAGAAGTGCTCGTGGCCCTTGGCAGGCACAAAGTACTTCCGCTCAACTCTCTTAGCGGTGGGTGGGATCGAGGCGGGTGTTTGCCAAAGGGTCTTTGTGGTATCCCTTATTGTTTTTATTAGGGGTAAGGCCACTCTGGCGGGCCCTTCGGAGGCAAGAATGTCCACCATCGGGTCCTCCTCCTCTGTTATCTCCTCCGCTTGCAGGCCCATATTCCTCGCCACCCTTCTTAGTAGCTCCTGGTGGATCCTGCTGTCATCGGGACGTGAAGCCGGAGCGGCGCCCGCAACTGCCTCGTCCGGTGGGGATGAGGAGGATTCCCCTTGAGCCTCTCCAGGGGACTGGCGCGTTGCTGTTACCGAGCCCGTGGCCCCTTCTGTTACTTGGCTCCGCGCCCCTACTGACTCTTCATCAGAGCCTGGATCCCGGGGAGCACTCATCGACTGCGAGGGCCGTGCCCGGGTGCCCCTCGAGGATGAGCGGCCTGCCCATGAACCCTGGGACTGGTGGTACGCCCATGGGGTCCAGAAGGGCCATTGAGGGGGCATTTGCCACTGGGGCCACTGCTGGGCGGGGCCCCGCCCTTCCCTCTTGCCGGCCTGAAAAGTCTCCGAGCCTTCCTCGGATCCAGAGGAGAAGTGGCTCTGCGGGGACCATGGCGGAGCGGAGCCTGGCGGTGCCGGAGAGCGGTGCCTTGGCTTGTCCGGCACGGTGCGCTTTCCGCTCACTCCTGACAGCTTGCGGTGCCGTGGGGAGCGGTATGGTGGAGCCCCTGCTGCTGCCACAACCATAGGCGGTACCGGGGTGCGGCGCGGCGGTGAACTGCCGGGTCGCGCACGGGTATCCCCCGGCGACCAGGCGCCTTGCTTTGCCGGTGCCGGTGCCGAGGTTGACGGTGCCGGTGCCGACGGTGCCGACGGTGCCGGAGAGCGGTGCCATGCAGGTGAGCGGTGCCGGGACGGGGGGATCAGCGGCGTCGGTTTCCCCCTCGAGGAGACGGATGATCTTGGAGACGGCAACGGTGCCCGCACCTCACCGTGGGTCTGCGGTACCGTGTCCTCGATAAGCTCCCTGGCCGCCTCGAATGTCTCCGGCGTGGAGGGAAGCTGGAGGTCCTCCTCCAATATATCCCGCGTCGGGGATGGCTCAGACACCGGACTCGACGGCCCTTGCACCGGTGCCGGAGTCGACGGTGCCGCCGTGCGGGCCGCCTGGGTCGAGTGCCCCGCCTCGGGCCGCACTTTAGACCCCGCCTTGGGCTGCTTGCGGGGCGGTGAGGCGTCCCCTTCCCCCTTCTTCTTCTTTCCCGGTACCGGGGAACGCGAGCGGTGCCGGCGGTGCCCCGCCGTCGGGGCCTGCGGTGCCGCAGGGTGGCGGTGCCGTGGCTCTTTCTCAGAGTCCTTACGTTCCGCCCTACCGGAGCTGGATTCCCCGGCCTCCGCCGGACGGAGGGCTTCCTCCATCATCAGGAGCTTAAGCCTTTGCTCCCTCTCCTTCTGCGTGCGGGACTTGAAGCTCTTACAAATCCTGCACTTGTCCCTCAAATGGGACTCGCCCAGGCACCTCAAGCACGAGGAGTGCGGGTCGTCCTTGGGCATAAACTTACTGCATGCAAGGCAGGCTTTAAAGCCAGGCATGCCCCGGTTCGGGCCCCTTGGCCCGCGCTGATAATCTAACTCTCTATACTAAGAACTAAACTACACTAACTAACTAAGGGAAACAATGCTGGCTACAAGAGCGAGCGAGCTGTTCCAGTGACCGTCAAGGCGGTAAGAAGGAACTGGAGGGAAGCAGGGCCGGCAGGGTTATTTATACAGGGGCGGTGGGGCGCCCTCTGGTGGCGAGAGCCGGCCCTGCGGATGTGCTAGGGGAAAAAACTTCCGGTGAACCGTGCACGCGGCGCGCGCACACCTGAGTTGGAATTGACATGAGCAATCACTCGAAGAAGAATAACTGACTACCTATTTTCCTATATTTCAATATTCCATATTTCAACCACATGTTAATATCTTAAACAAAACAAGAAACAACAAATTTACAAATAATTTTTTTAATAGGCAGTTGCAGTAACTTGTTTGTCTGGAAAGGCGTTTAGAAAGAAATGATTTGGACTACTTTATAATTCTTTCTGGTGTAAAGCATGGACTTGAAAGGGAACTCACTTATTTCCATCCCCCTTTTTAATCAATCTTGACCCTTACCTGGGCAAGGCAAGATGTTGCATTCCTGGTACTCCAGAGATGGTCCCAGACACGGAAGGCCTCCATATTTGGGCTCAGGATTGTTGCAGACACGTTTGCGGTTGCGAATACCTCTGCTGCAGTCTCGACTGCACTGAGACCATGGAGTCCATGGTGACCAGGCACCATTTACAGTATGAGCAGAGTATCGACCAGAACGCAAGAAATCCCCTGAGAGTCCTAAAGAAATCAGATTGAAAGCAGAACATGGGATTAAAGGCTATCACCATGGAAACAAACATTGTGTCTTCAAATTTAATCTTAATCTTTTAATAAATAGTTTTGGTGTTGTTCCAGATGGGTTTTTTAATTTGGCCACACAACCTCACAGTTCAGTTTTACTGCCTGAAACATCTTCCTTGACAGAAGTCCCATAAATGCTCCAACAGCAACACAGTTTGGGAACTAGATCCTCAGTGGCGGGATGTCTGTGGGGTCACTGGGTCTGTGACAGTTTACACTAACTGAGGATCTGGCCCTTGGTGCTTGCAGCTGCCATTAAATCACAGTACAAACGATCCAACAGAGATAAATAACCCTGCTCAAATTTTAGAGGAGTCGAACAGTAAATTCATGAATTTCCAAGAAAAAGTCATTTTGTGAGGAAAAGTATTTCCCCCATTTAAAATTACACTTCTCAGACTCTTCTTCACTCAGCTGAAGTGCTAAGGTGCACCCAATTATGGGAAGTGAACCTTTCTCATATACAATGAGGATAGTATGCTTCTTGGTTAAATCAGACATCTGGAAAATGAAAACATGTTTCAAACCTTTTCTAAACTTCTTTTCATTGTCCATTATTTATAAAAGTGAATTTAGTGCTGAGAAAAGGTACCAGTTTAAACACTGCTGGAATCTGACGCCCACAATTTATCCACAGAAAAGGTACAATGTAGGAATTGGGGGAGGAAGCTTGTTAACAATAACACTGCCAAGATGCCTCAATTCCCACTTCTAAAGGTCAGAAGACAGTTCATTCTCCATGTTACTTTAGGGCTAGATCCCATCTGGGAAGAAACTCCCTCAGAAGTACTCAGCATAGCACTTAACTTCTGATCCTATGAGCTGCAAGTAGCTGTCCAGCTTCTGTGTCCATCTGCAATATATGTCAGCAATATCAGCTTCTGACTACATTAGGGGAATTCTGCTGAAGTTTCCCAGCAGTGCTAACATGGTTCACCTCCATTGATATTAGCATCATGGGAAGCTCTACTGTAGATGAATCATTGCTATTAAGCACTGGTTTGATTAGAATAGTTCTGAGCAGGTTAGATGACATGGTGCTTAAAACAGCAGTAGAAGGTAGATGCTTGTCTGCCCTGTCTGCACTAGGGCTCCCAATTTTGTTAACATAAATGGAGGTAAACCATGTCATCAACACTGGGAAATTTTTGAGAAATGTTCCTTGAGTAGAAAGGGCCTGAGGCTCACACTCAGGTGGCAAGCTCATGCTGTTGGGGAGTTAAATAGCGTTAAAGTAGTAACAAGTTTGTCAAATCAAATAATAAAAAAATATCTTCAAAGCATCTGACGAAGTGGGATTTTCTCCCACGAAAGCTCATGCAATAAATTGGTTAGTCTTTAAAAGTGCCACAGGACTCCCTTTTGTTTTGCTGAACGAGACTAACACGGCTACCCCTTTGGAAAGTGATATTGAGGAGATGTTGCAATCTTAAACGCTAGCAATCTTAAACACAAACTTGAACTCAAACCATACTAATACTAATTAGCAATTCTTAACCTTACTAATTACAAGTACCTTAAGCAAATGGAATGTAACAAGCTCTACGTGCACTGTGTCCTGCCGGCATTTTCCAACCCATGGCACATGATTGTTGGATCAACTTGGCTGCTGTAGGAAAGTCCATCCACAGTGAATTGCTGTTAACTGAATCAGTTGTTTTTTTACCAACGGAAGCACAAACACTTCAACACATCCACAGTGACCATACTGAATTCTGTTAAAGACACCTGCAGTTTTGCCTTATGGCTCCAGAAATTGCTCTGCTATACCAGTTCTGCTGCAATGAATTCCTGGACACAATTAGCTGAAACAGTATTAAAAACACAGATTTCCTGTCTCCATCACAACTTAAAAGATTAGTAGCACTGATACACCTGCACTTGTGATGAACCCCTGTTAAGTAAACTTTCAAGATTCCTAGTATAGATGAGGCCTTAGAGACTTTTATTCACTGCATAATAACAGTGTGCAATATTGAAATAAATGATGCCGTGATAGAAAAATAGCTTTGGTTTTGTTTTTATTTTGTGATGAGAAACTGTTCAGCTCAACTAGCTCAGCTGATGAGAGTAGAAAGCTGTGTGTAAAATCATCCCGCAGGGCAATAGCTGAGAACTATTTTTCTGCTTCTGAACCTGCTCCTATTGTGCAAAGATATTAACATCAGATTTAATGAAACTTCCTTCAGATTTGAATCCAGAATGGTAGAGAGCATAGGGAAACAGTGTGGGACTTAAGAATGTGGGTTCAATTCCTAGGCTATGTCTACATTTGTAATTTTAAGTCGACTTTAACTAAGTCGACTTAGTGTGTCTACACTTAAAATTAAAGTTGACTTAAAGGGAAACTTACAAAGTCGACCTAGAGCGTCCACACTGGACGCCTAGGTCGACTTCAAGGGGCTAGAGGGACGTTGGGCAGGTCCAGGGTGGTGGTGGGGGGGCACCCCTTGTGTGCAATGGGGCAAAGGGAGACTGGGACCCTGGCAGGGCATGTGGGCAGGGTGTGACACTGTCTGGATTTAGGGAAGCATTTATGATATTATTTTCTATTCATATATCATAAATGCTATAATCCATAGGAACTATGTCATGTTTGGTATCAATAGAAAGGTAGTAATTTGCTGGGAATGATTATATAGTTTATGTCTAGGGATTGTCTTTGGATTAGAAGTTAGGAATTTGATTCTTAATCTATACTTTAACTTGTGAGAGTCTGTGTAAACACCTGAGACATGCTGTCTACAGCCATTGTCTCCTTAATGTTAAGGAATCTGCCAGCTACAATGGGCCCAGGGAGTAACCTGATGAGCCATTAAGGACACAATGGTCGTATTCCTTATGCAGAAACTGTAGTGTAGACGCAGGGTAAATTAAGTCGACTTAAGCAAGTTTAAGTCGACTTAATTTACCAGTGTAGACGCAGCCCTAGTGTCATCAGTGACTTTCTTGATGAGGTTGCCCGTTGTTGTCCAGCTGAGAAATGCCAGGTTCATCCACATGAAGAGTGAGGCTTGAGAATAGAAAATGACTACTTCCTCTCACCCTCACTTCAGCCTCTGAATTCCAAATGGTAGCACTTCAACTAAAGGACTAGCAGGGGCATAAATCATGGCCGAGTTATTCTTATTTAGATTACATTGGTCAGTATTTCTCTAGATAAAATGTTGCAGCACTGTATCATTTTACAATAGCATGAAAATGACTTGGAGTTCCCTCTGAGAGAAGGAAATTTTCAGTTTTAAGAAAAACAAGTGACCTTATTTCACATTTTCCATTAATATATCAGATTACCTGGAGTAATGCCAGAAAAATTCTTTAAGCAAAACCTCAGAGGTACCTTAGCACCAAAATATAATAATGTACAAAAGACCATTTTAGTGGGAAGTTCTTGCTATAGCTAACATTTCTATGTATCTCATTCTCTCCAGGGCACTAAAAGAATATATTATAGTTAGCATTCTCTCTACAGCTTTACAACAGCTAACATTAGGGGCAGGATTCGCAAAGGTTTAGCTAACCAACTCTTACTGATTCCAATACCTCAATACCTTCATAATATGATGTAAAGTTTCAAATAGTTAAGCAATGAACCGGTAAGTATTAGACTGACTGTACAAATTGCATTAACCATTTAACCATTCGCTCCATGGGGTGCTGGCAGCTGTGCACTTGGGCTGTGAGTCCAGGGGACATGGTGTTGCAGGGAGGGAGGGATGATGGGTGGACTGGGACATGAGCTCAAATATCTGCAGGAGTGAGCCCTGGCACCAACAGCAGCACCAACATGAATAGCAGCTAGCTAAGCAGTAGCTGACGTGCATCCAAATGAAGGGACTAGGATAGTTGGATGGGCATAGGGGGTGTCCGCAGTGCTAGGCAGTTCCAGGAGCACAGCGGGCAGTAGTTGGCCAGAGCATGGCCAAGGGTGTGGAGGTGACTTATTGTCCCTTCCTGTGGGCTGGGGGGTGGGAGGCCCCAGGAATGGCAGTGCCCTGGCTCTGGAGGGCCCGTTACGGGCTGATCAGCAGACCCTGGGGGTGGGGATGGATGGGCTCAGGGACAGGGCAAGGCAGGGCAGGGTGCCCTCTCTAGTGGGCTGGGAGTTGCAGGCTCCAGGAGCAATTGGAGGGGCCAGGGCCCAATTCAGTGATGGGGCTAAGGCACATTGGGCTGCCTTCATCCAGCATCCAGGCACACTGTGCAACCCCTTCAGGGATGTAAAACTTCATAAAGGTTAACCTTTTAAACAATATCAATTTTCATCACTTAAATGACCGTTTTTCTAAATGATATTTTACATCTCTACTTTGCAATAGCAATCAATCTTCTTGAGTTTTCTCTTTAGACAAAGGCTACAAATCGCAACAACTGACCATGTTAATTTGAATTCCAGACATATAGAAAAATATAGAAATATAAAATGAAAAAAACTGGAGTGTAACTATTGGGCACTGCTCTACATTTTAATTCATTTTCCTGCAAACAGTAAGCATTATATATGTCTCCTTCTGATAAATATGAAGATTCTATGTCACAATGACATTTTTAAAGGAGTGACATTTTTCTGTAATTCCAGCATACCCATATTTTTTACACCCATAATCTCTACATCTCTGTGAAATATGTTACATTCTGGGCACCCACAGCTCACATTTTTCATAGATTCCTAGGTCAGAAGGTACCATTGTTGTCATCTAGTCTGACTTTATGTATAACACAGACCGTAGAATATTACTGAATTAATTTAGGTTTGAACTCAAGCATATCTTTTAGAAATATCTAATATCTAACAATCTAAGGGTATGTCTACACTAGCAATTTAGGTTGACTTAAGGACCCTTAAGTCGAGCTAAATTATGCCATGTCTAAACCTGACTTTCATTAAGTCGACTTAAGAAATTCCTTAAGTCGACTTAATGAAAGCTTAAGTCGCTTAAAAACAACCGCCCATTAGGTCAACTTAAGCCTTAAGTCGACCCCCTAAGGCCAGTTAAGTCAACTTAACAAAGTGGACAAAGTCGACTTAACTTTAAGTCAACTTAGTCCACTTTATTAAGTTGACTTAACTTTTTCTAATGTAGACATACCCTAAGATATCAAATCTTGATTTTAAAATTTCCAGTGATGGAGAATCTACCACTGCACTCAGTAAGTGGTTCCAACGGTTAATTACCCTCACTGTTCAAAATCTATACCTTATTTCCAGTCTGTTGTTCTACATCTATACGCTAAACAGAAAAGTCCATTATCAAATATTTGTTTCCTATGTAGGTACTTATAGACTGCTTAACATTTAGAAAAATAGATTGAGTTCATTGAGTTTTTTTTCCTATAAGGGATGTTTTCTAATCCTTTAATCATGCTCATGGTTCTTTTCTGAACTTTTTGCAACTTATCAATATTGTTCTTGAATTGTGGACACCAGACTTGGACACAGTGTTCCAGCAGCAGTAGCATCACTGACAAATACAGAGTAATATAACTTCTCCGGTTCTACTCAAGAGTCCCCGGTTTAAGCATCCAAGAATCACATTAGCTAGCCCCTTTGATTACACCATTGCACTGGGAACTTATGCTTTAACTAATTATCCACACAGACCCCAATTTTTTTTTCAGAGTCATTGCTTCCCAGGACCAAGCTCTCAGTCTTGTAAGTATGGCCTAGGCTCTTTCCTTCAAGACATACATATTTTCACTTAGCCATATAAAAATGTATTGTTTGCATCCATGCAGAATGTTAAGTGATCCAGATCACTCTGAATTACTGACCTGTCCTCTTCATTATTTCATAAATTCATAGGTTTCGGATAGAAGGGTCCATTGTGATCATGAAGTCTGACCTACTGTATAACACAGGCCTTAAAATTTACTCAAAACAATTCCTAGAGCACATCACAGAAAAAATTCCAATATTGATTTTAAAATGTCACTGATGGAAAATCTACCTCAACAATTGGCAAACTCCTCCAATGGTCAATTACCCTCACCATTAAAAATGTATGCCTTATTTCCAGTCTGAGATTGTTTAGCTTTTACTTCTAGCCATTGGATTGATGTTATACCTTTCTTAGCGAGATTGAAAAGATCATTATTAAAAATTAGTTCTCCATGCAGATACCTGTAGATTGTAATCATCCAGTAACTTTCTCTTTGTTAAGCCAAACTCTTATGAGGCATGTTTACTAATACTTTAATCATTCTCATAGCTCATCTCTGTCCCTTTCCAATTTATCAGCATTTTCCTGGAACTATAGGCACTAGAACTTGACACAATATTTCAACATCAATCACATCAGTGCCAAATTCAGAGACAAAATAACCTCCCCACTTATACTAGAGATACCCTCATTACGCATCCCAGGATAACATTAGCTCTTTTGGCCACAGCATCACACTGGGAGCTCATGTTCGGCCGATTATCTGCTATAATCCCCAGATCTTTTTCAGAGTCACCGCTTCCTAGGAGACGTTCCTTGATGTATACAATTACTTTTAGTCATATTAAAATGTACATTGTTTGCCTGTGCCCAGTTTACCAAATGATCCAGATTACTCTGAATCTGTGACCTCTTCTCTGAATTATTTACCACTCCCTCAATCTTTGGGTCATCTGCAAACTGTATCAGTGATGATGTTATGCTCTCTTCCAGGTCATTTTCCCTGGTACTTGAGGTACTTGCTGACTTCCTGAAGATGAAGGATGGCCAAGTGGGGCAGCTAGTCATCTCAAGAGGGCAGAGAGAGAGAGCTGACAACTTCCTGAAGATGAAACAAGATAGGATGGCTACCATAGCTCCTTTGAAAAGACAACTCTATGCAAAGAGGGATATAGGCATTGGGAGGTGGTGGTGATGCTATTCATTCTGGAGAACTATTACCTTTCAATGGACTCCTTGAAATTATACAAGAAATGTAAATGATTATCTTCTGAAAAGGATCAGAAATGTAATCTAGAGCAAATGTTTAGATGAGAATGCAACTCGTAGCAGAAATTCAAAAATAATACTAATTTGTGCTTGTACAGCATCTTCTATTTAAGAATCTGCTTGTGCTTTACAAGCATTAATTTAGCCTTAAAACACCCCTGGAAAATAAGCAAGTATTATCCACATTTCACTGTCAGGAAAGCTGAGGCACAGAGAGGTTAAGTGATTCATCCAAGTCATCCAAGATGTCTATGACAAAATCGGCAACAGAATTCAACAGCCCTATCACTCCACTGTATCTTTTAAGACTTCCTTCTTCCTATATGTATTCGTTACTGTCTCCAAGACAAGATTATGAGAACACGTATGAACAAACCCAACAACACAGATCCATGCATAATTCTTAGCAGTATAAAGCTACAGTAAATATAAAAGTACAATCCCAACCCTGTCTGTGTTGGCATTTGAAACTGTTATTTCTATGATATTCTTTGCCCCTGAAAATGAAGGACTTGATGATGTTTGGAAGGAGGATACTAATTCTTCTGGGAAGAGATATGGCAGAAAACCAGTAACTGCTTCTACTAATACTTTCTAAAGTTTTCATGTTTTTGGTTAGACAAACTTGAAAGGTCTTTATAAATAATACAATGAGAAGTCATTGGAAATGGATGCAATAAATGCATCGAGTTAAACAACTTTTATTCATGACAATGAGAATCAATGAGCCGGAACTGAGACTCAAGGATTCTGTATCATTTTAAAATTACAGTACGTAATCGTTTTCAGTTCTACCATTCTCTGCAGATATCTCCAAGGTGATCAAGATACGTTAAAGCTTAATAAATGAAGAAATCTAATGAAAGACTGAAAATAGACATACAATAGAATCTCAAAGGCTATGTCTACACTGGTAATTGAAGTCGACTTAAGGAGGCTTAAGTCGACTTAAATTAAGCCACGTCCACAATAGGCTTTCATTAAGTCGACTTAATGAAAGCTTAAGTCAACTTTATAACTACCACTCATTAGGTTGACTTAACCCTTAAGTCGACTCCTTAAGTCGACTTAAGGATGGTGTGGACATGGAGTAACCCTTAAGACGACTTTACTAAGTCAACTTTAATAAGGTCGACTTTAAGCTGACTTAAAGTCGACCTTATTAAGTAGACTTAACAAAGTTGACCTAACTTTTTCTAGTGTAGACATAGCCAAAGTTACAAACACCAAAGTTACAAACTGACCAGTCAATCATTTGGAACTACAAGTACAATCAGACAGCAGCAGACATAAGCAAATACTGTATAGTACTGGATTTGGGAAGGTAAGGAATCTGTTTCCATGCTTGTTACATTTAAATGAAGATAATTAACAGCACCATTTTTCTTTTGCAAAGTTTCAAAGCTGTATTAAGTCAATGTTCAGTTGTAAACTTTTGAAAGAACAACCATAAGGTTTTGTTCACAGTTATGAACATTTTAGAGTGATGAACAACCTCCGTTCCTGAGGTGTTCGTAACTGAGGTTCTACTGTACTTCATTTTCTAGTTTAGTCTCTCGTATTGTTTTTAATCTATTATCAAGAAAATCGTTCACAGTGTAAGAAGAGGTTACTTACTGTAACTGGTGTTCTTCGAGATGTGTTGCTCCTGGCCATTCCATAGTAGGTGTGTGCGCGCCTCGTGCACGGAACGCCGGAATTTTTTCCCCTAGAGACCCCGTAGGGCCGGCTGTAGCGCCCCCTGGAGTGGCGCCGTTGCGGCACCTCTATATAACCCACAGCCGGCCCTACCCTCCTCAGTTCCTTCTTGCTCTTATTCCGAGCGGGGATGGAGGGCGGGAAGTGGAATGGCCAGGAGCAACACATCTCGAAGAACACCAGTTACAGTAAGTAACCTCTTCTTCTTCTTCGAGTGATTGCTCCTGTCCATTCCATAGTAGGTGAATCACCAGCCTTACCTTGAGGCGGAGGGTCGGAATCACAGCTTAGCTGAGAGCAGGACGGCTCTGCCGACTGCCGCGTCCTCTCTCGCTTGCTGAGTGATCGCGTAGTGTGCCGCGAAGGTGTGGACTGAAGACCAGGTGGCTGCCTTGCAGATGTCCACTAACGGCACACCCCCCAGAAAGGCCGTCGAGGAGGCCTGTGCCCTTGTCGAGTGCGCCTTGATCGGGGGCGGTGTAACCTTCGCCCGGTTGTAGCATTCGCGGATGCACTCGACTATCCATCCGGAGAGCCTCTGCGAGGAGATGGGCTCTCCTTTCATTCTGTCCGCTACTGCCACGAACAGCTGGGTGGACTTGCGGAAAGGTCTTGTCCTGACTATGTAGAACGCCAGGGCTCTACGCACGTCTAGAGTATGCAGCCTGCGTTCCCTGTCCGAAGCATGTGGTTTGGGGTAAAACACAGGTAGATAAATGTCCTGGCTGGTGTGGAAAAGGGACACCACTTTTGGACGGAAGGCCGGATGCGGGCGCAGCTGTACCTTGTCCTTATGGAAAACCGTGTAGGGTGGATCTGCTGTCAGGGCCCGTAATTCTGATACTCTCCTGGCCGATGTAATGGCCACGAGGAAGGCTACCTTCCAAGAGATGCACAGCAGTGAGCATGAAGCTAGAGGCTCGAAGGGCGGACCTGTCAGCTGGGTCAGGACCAGGTTTAAGTCCCATTGCGCCACCGGTGGACGGGTGGGGGGAAAGAGCTTATCAAGGCCTTTGACAAAACGCTTCACCATCGGGGCCGAGAAGACTGAGCCCCCTTCCACTCCCGCATGGAAAGCTGAGATGGCTGCCAGGTGGACCTTGACCGAAGCGGTTGCCAAGCCCGATGACTTGAGATGCCACAGGGAGTCGAGGATATCTGGGAGTGGGGCTGATCCCGGAGCGATCCCCTTGTCTGACATCCAGGTCGAGAACCGTTTCCACTTTGCCCCATAAGCGGAGCGTGTAGAGGGCCTTCTGCTGTTAAGCAAGACCTCTTGGACCTCCCCCGAGCATAGCCGTTCGTTCGGGGTTAACCACTCAGGTACCACGCCTTGAGGTGGAGTGATTGGAGGTTCGGGTGCAGGAGTCTGCCGTTGTCCTGCGACAAGAGGTCCGGCAACAAAGGTAGATCTATCGGGGCTCTGGATGAGAGGTTCCACAGGGTTGTGTACCAATGCTGCCTGGGCCATGCCGGGGCCACCAGAATCACTGTGGCTTTGTCGTGCTTGATCTTTAGAAGCACTTGGTTCACTAATGGCGTCGGGGGAAAGGCGTAGGAAAGTTCCCCCGTCCACTGGATCGCGAACGCGTCCGCTATGGAGCCCGGGCTTTGTCCCCTGAACGAGCAGAAGCGCGCGCATTTCGCGTTGGAGCTTGACGCGAAGAGGTCCAGACGGGGAGTCCCCCACCTTTGGAAGACCTCCCTCAGAACCTCCCACTTCATCGACCACTCGTGGGTCAGAAACTTCCTGCTGAGGTCGTCGGCCAGCGTGTTCTGCGACCCCGGTAGGTAGGATGCTACCGGCAGGATTGAGTGGAGGATGCAAAACTCCCAGAGCATGAGCGCTTCCTTGCAAAGATGGGAGGAGCGGGGACCGCCTTGCTTGTTGATGTAAAACATGGCTGTTGTATTGTCCGTCTGGACGGAGACTGCTTTCCCTTTTAAGTGCTCCTTGAATGCCTGGCAGGCCAGACGAACTGCCCTGAGCTCCTTCACGTTTATGTGGAATCGGAGCTCTTCGCTCTCCCAGCGGCCCTGGGTCCGTAGTTGGCCCAGGTGTGCCCCCCAGCCCAGATCTGACGCATCTGTCACGAGGGAAATGGAGGGGCTCGGGGCTTGGAAGGGTAACCCTGCGCAGACCTGGTCCTCCTGGCACCACCAGTCTAGGTCCCTCAGGGCCTGCGCGGGAGGGGCCACTATCATGTCCAGATCGTCCCGGCTCGGGCGGTAAACTGACGCTAGCCACAGCTGAAAGGGGCGGAGACGCAGTCGAGCATGCCTGACTACGTAGGTACATGCCGCCATGTGCCCCAACAATCTCAGGCACATTCTTGCCGAAGCCAATGGATGTCTCTGCAATCCCCTTATGGTATCTCGGATCACTTGGAACCGTGATCGAGGAAGAGATGCCTTCGCTACTGTTGAGTCCAGGACTGCCCCTATGAACTCTATCCGCTGGACTGGCACGAGGGAGGACTTGCGCTGGTTGACCAGCAGACCAAGACGGCTGAACACGTCTTGTATGATCTGTAGATGGTGAGACACTTCCGCTGGCGAACGGCCTCGTACAAGCCAGTCGTCCAGGTAGGGGAAGACCTGAACTCTCCTCTTTCTGAGGAAGGCTGCCACTACTGCCAGGCACTTGGTGAAAACCCTGGGAGCCGCGGCGAGCCCGAACGGAAGGACCGTGAATTGAAAATGCCTGTCTCCCACTTTGAAACGCAAGAACCGCCTGTGTCGTGGGGTTATTGCGATGTGGAAGTAGGCGTCCTGTAGATCGAGGGCGGCATACCAATCTCCCGGATCCAGGGATGGGATAATTGAGGCCAACGAGACCATGCGGAAACGGATCTTGCGTAGAAAACGATTCAGGTACCGCAGGTCTAGGATGGGACGGAGGCCCCCTTTCGATTTGGGAATGAGGAAGTATCTGGAGTACACCCCTTTCCCCTTCAGGCCCTGAGGCACCTCCTCTATCGCCCCTTTCTCCACGAGGGACTGAACCTCTTGGGCCAGTAGTTGTTCGTGAGATGGGTCCCTGAAGAGGGACGGGGTAAGGGGGGGGCGGAACGGGGGGTGTGAAGAGAACTGGAGCGAGTATCCATGCTGCACCGTGCGGAGCACCCACTGGTCCGAGGTAACTAGCGCCCAGGCACGGTGGAACCGGGATAATCTGTTGAGGAAGGGCAAAGGAATTGGATCCGCAGCAAAGACTGGTACGTCGTCCCCGATCGTACCCTCAAAAGGCCTTCTTGGGGCCGGAGGGATGACGCTGCCCTCCCTGGTTTTGGTCTGGGGGGCGACGGCTTGCCCTGCGCCCGTTACGGCCTCTCCTTCTGTCCCAGTCCTGGCGCCGTTGGAATGGCCGAGCCGATGCCTGCGGCTTAAAGGGCTTTCTTTGCGACGCCGGGGTGTGAAGGCCCAGCGATTTCACCATGGCCCTTGAGTCCTTAAGGGATTGCAATCTGGAGTCTGTTTGAGACGCAAACAGCTCCGGTCCTTCGAAGGGTAAGTCTTGGATCGTGGATTGGACCTCGGCGGGGAGGCCCGAGGCTTGGAGCCAAGAACTCGGTCGCATTGTGATGCCAGAGGCCATTACTCTAGCTGCAGCGTCCGCTGCGTCCAGGGCCGATTGTAGGAGGGCTCGAGACACCACTTTACCCTCCTTTGACATAGCTGCCAGCTCGGACCTCGAGTCCTGGTCCAGCTTGTCCGACAGCTTGTCGAGGGCCGCCCATGAATTAAAAGTGTACCTGCTGAGGATCGCCTGCTGGTTGGCGATCCTCAGCTGGAGTCCCCCCGAGGAATAGACCTTACGGCCGAACAGGTCCATTTTCCTTGCATCCCTCGACTTGGGCGTAGGACCTTGGTGACCCTGCCTCTCCTTTTCATTGGCTGTTTCAACCACCAGCGAGTTCGGGGCCGGGTGTGAATAGAAATGCTCGTAGCCTTTCGCGGGGACGAAGTACTTCTTCTCCACCCGTTTGGCTGTCGGAGCAATGGAGGCTGGGGTTTGCCACAGGGCCTTGGTTGTGTTCTGCACCGTCTTAATTAAGGGCAGGGCCACTCTGGACGGACCCTCTGGGAGGAGGATATCGACCATGGGATCCGCTTCCTCCATGACCTCCTCTGCCTGTAGGCCCATGATCTTTGCCACTCTCCTAAGTAGGTCCTGATGAGACCTGCTGTCATCAGGGAGAGTGGCCGGCTTTGCCCCCGCCACCGCCTCATCCGGTGGGGACGAAGACGACTCTCCGGCGGGGTCCGGATGGGGGTCTAGTGCCCTCGTGGACTGCGGACCCTCCGTCGCTGACGGGTCGTCCAGGGCTTTCCCTGCCCGGTCCCGGGCTGGAGCCCTCCCCAGCTCCGGAGGAGCGCTCGCCGTACATGACGGCTGATGCCTCGACGAAAGGGTGGAGGGAGGCCTCTCCGACAAGGGACCCTGGGCCTGATGATACGCCCATGGGGTCCAAAATGGCCACTGTTGAGGCGGCTGCCACTGGGACCCGCACCGGGTCTGGGAATGGCCGTGGCTGTCCCCTCTTCTCCCCGAGCGGCTCCTGCTCCGCCTGGCGGAGCTCACACTGTCCCCCGACTCGGAGGAGAACCTGCTCCGGGGCGACCAAGGTGGGGCTGTGCCGCGGGTCGGTGAGTATTGCCGTCCTGTCGCGGGAATCACTTCTCGCGGTGCCGACGGACGACGGTGCCGCGGGGAATCACGGCTCAGGCGCTCTGGTGGGGACCGGTACCGCAGGGCCCCTGCTGCCGCTATCACCGCTGGCGGAATGGGTGATCGGTGCCGCTCCGGGGGCGAAACATACTGGGAGCGCTCCCCGTGGGCCAGGCCGGCGGGTGAAGGACGCGCCTGCTCCAACGGCGAACGGTGCCGTGGAGGGCTCCGTTGCAGCAGCGCCGGTTTTCCCTTCGACGGTACCGACCTCTGCGGTGCCGGAAGGTGAGCCTCTGGCGCACGCGGCGCCGTGTGCGCAATGAGCTCTTGTGCCGCTTCGAATGTCTCTGGCGTCGAGGGCAGCTGGAGATCCTCATCCAGGATAACTCTGGTGGGCGAGGCGTTGGACCCCGGACTCGACGGAACCTTCTCACG
>ML685930.1:1473325-1578602 GCA_007922175.1 Pelusios castaneus | reverse complement strand
GCAGATTCCTTAACATTAAGGACACAATGGTTTTAGACAGCCGCCTGTCTGGGGCATTTCCACAAAAGCACACAAGTTAAAGTATAGATATAACACCAAATTCCTAACTTCTAATCAAAATACAATTCTTATACATAAACTATATAATCATTCCCAGCAAATTACTACCTTTCTATTGATACCAAACATGACATAGTTCCTATGGATTATAGCATTTATGATACATGAATAGAAAATAATATCATAAATGCTTCCCTAAATCCAGACAGCGTCACACCCTGCCCACATGCCCTGCCAAGATCTCTGTCCCCCTTTGCCCCATTGCACACAAGGGGTGCTCCCCCTGCCACCGTGGACCTGCCCAAGGTTCCCCTAGCCCCTAGAAGTCGACCTAGGCGTCCAGTGTGGACGCAGCAGGTCGATTGTGTAAGTTCCCCATTAAGTCGACTTTAATTTTAAGTGTAGACACACTAAGTCGACTTAACTAAGTCGACTTAAAGTCAACTTAGTTAAAGACGACTTAAAATTCAAGTGTAGACATAGCCTAGGATAGGGCACAGCTCACTTGCTGGTGGATTCTCTGTACCAAGTCTTTAAACCATGATTTGAAGACTTTAATAACTCAGTCTTAGGTTAGGGGTTCTATTATGGGAGTGGGTGGGTGAGGTTCCATGACCTGTATTGTCAGGAGGTCAAACTAGATGATCATATTGGTCCCTTCTGACCTTAGAGTTTATCATTCTATGAGATCAAGGGACGTGATTTTTCTCCTTAGCATTGGTGAGGGCACATTTGGAGTACTGTATCCAGTTTTGGGCATTGGTGAGGGCACATCTGGAGCACTGTATCCAGTTTTGGGCACCGCACTACAGAAAGTATGTGGACCATTTGCAGAAAGTCCTGCAGAGGGCTGGAGCACATGATTAATGAGAATAGAAAAATGAGGAAGGATGTGATAGCAACCTTTCATCTTCTGAAGAGGGGTTTCAAGGAGGATGGAACTGGGCTGTTGTCAGTGGCAATAGATGATAGAATTAGGAGCAATGATCTCAGGCTGCAGTGGGGGAAATCTAGATTGGATATTAGGAAATCTTTTTTTCACTAGAAGGGTGATGAATGACAGGAATGGGTTATGTAGGAAGGTTTTTAAGGCCTGGTTTGACAAAATTCTGGCTGGGGTGATTTACTTAGGGTTGGTCCTGCTTTGAACAGGGCATTGGACTAGATGACTAGATGAGGTCCCTTCCAACCCTAATCATCTATGATTCTATGTTGCTAATGAGATGTGCCTGGCATGCTGCACCAACATGTATCTTTTTGTAGTATTATGTCCAACCTGAGGTAGAGTGAGTTGCCACAGTTCAGTCTGAAGGTGATGAAAAGGATGGATCACCGTGGCTAGTTCCTATCAACATCTCTTGGTTAGGTGAAGGTGAAATACTGTGTTTCTTGCTATTAATCCAGATGCTGTGAGGGGACTAGCAAAATTCTTTTGGTGGATTAGCTTCTCACAACCCTGACTGTGGTTTGATGACCTTCATTTGTCCCAGCACACTGGTACATTTTGAGAAATGCTCCTCCCCATCTTAAATAACACTTCCATCTTCCCTGGACTGTGCTTCAGTTAAATTCTTTTAATTCATCAGTTAATTTCTTCCAAGTTTTGGGAAATACTGGGGATGGCTGAAGCTGCATCAGTTTAAAAGGAGATGTACATACAGCTCAATACCCTTCTCATATCAGTGGACCCTCAGACTGTGGAATATCAGGGTCTGCCAGGATGGTTTTATGCAGAAGAAGAAACAAGAGAATTTAGCTTTGTAGGACAATGGAGGACAGAATTTGGGTTACAAGGACCAGATTATGCTCATAGACTCTGTGGTCAGAAGTTACCAGTGTGATCATCTAGTCTGATCTCCTGCTCTCTTGGTTATGTCTGGCATGAATAAGCATATTCAACCTACTACCATTCGATTTACTCTTGTGGGATCTCACAAGTGGTATCAACAATGGCTGATCAACAGTACTGAAGGCTGCAGAGAGTTATTGCATTTTCAATACAAAGATATATATATTTGCGCCATTTTTCTTGTGTATGCTGGTCTGAAACTGGACTGTGTTTATTCATAACTAAGTGGCTATTGGCAAGCAAAAAAAGAATTTACTATGAATGAATTCTGTATGTAAAATGTATTTATAGCTAAAAATAACTTTGGAGGAAGTCACTTTCGCTTTGTACTAGAAAACAGAACATTAAACCGTGGTGATAGTTCTATACTATAAAACATTTATAACAGAAGTTATCTACTTCATAAATTACCTATTTAGTTAATTGTCATAAGCATGCAGCCAGTTATTGCTTTTTAATTATTCAGTAAAAAGCTCCATTTATCATCAGTGTTAGAGTCCAGTCAAATATTTATAAAATAAAATCAGAATTTGTTAGAACCTCTCCCAACAAAAGGACAGCAGAAGGAAAGAGATGACAGAAAGATCTCAAAAAATTATTTTACAATTTTCTGGCTCTTCCTTTGAGGAATATATTATTAAAAAGAACCCCAGATGGACACCAACAAATCCTACAGCCAGAGGTAAATAATACTGAGTTATCCTGAGATATTAAGCCCAGTCCTGACGAAATAGATGCTAATTTACCTGTTGTGATCAATGACTTCTTTTCATTAACATTTCGTGAGATTAAATGACGGGATATTTTGTTGTGGTAAGGAGCAGAGCTCAAGAGCCCTGGGGCACACTTCTTGTTTATATCCTATGTTACTAGAAGCTCATGCTTCAGTGTTTTGGCTATAGGCATGAGGAAGAGATCCTTCACAAAATGTATTCTAGGTTTCTTTTTAAATCGCCTTCCTTTGCAGCATTAGAGGTGGCCATGGCTGGAGATAGGCTGAAGCTCTGAGATGGCACCAAGCATTCTCTTTCTCGGGTGTTTGGCTGGCTGGTTTTTGCTCACAAGCTCAGGGTCTATTTTATTAACTTATGTGGGGTTGAGAAGGAATTTCCCCCAGGTCAGATTAGCAATTATCTTAATATTTTGGTTTTTTTTCCTTTCTCTGCAGCATGTGGGTGGGGGTCACTTGCCATGATTATCTGAGAATGTCAAATTTAATAATTTCCCTGCCTTTGAATGGACACTGGTGCACCTTTGTCCCTCCTATTCTCTGTGTGTGGCACATAATAGTCTAGTCTCCGGTAGGCTGTAATACTCCGGTCTAATTTCAGTTGTTGGGTTTAGTGCATGGATGCTGGGTGGTGGTGGCCTATGATATACTGGAGGTCAGAGATAATCCAGTGGTTCCTTCTTGCCTTAAACACTATTAAACTGTGATGAAGTAGACAGCTGCCTCACCGACCAGAAAGGGGTAAGGAAGAAGGCCTTAGCCATTGCCAAACAATGCTCAGAGTAGAGGCAGGGTTTACACACCAGCCAAAAACCTCAGTCTGGGCCTGACAAGTCAGGGAGGAAGATGCACCTTGGGAGCTCCTGGGAAGGAGTGGAACAGAGCCTGCCTCAGACCAATGAGCAGAAGAGACTAAGTTCCCAGCAGGGACAAAAGTTACACTCCCCAGAGTCAGATGGTGGCTAGATGGGGTGTGTAGGAGTAGGAAATGACCCAGAGACACTGATGAGAGGCTGGACATTCTAAAGAACCAGTGAGCAGAGTCAGCCTCCCAGAGCCCTGAGTCAGAACCTGATGGACTAGGGCAGGCCTGGGTCCCTCTTCTCTGTCTTGAGCAGTGACCACTAGATGGGATTACGGCCACAGAGAATATAGACATTGGGGGGAGTTGCTGCCAACTGAGTTGTGGCCAGTAGGTGGAGCTACTGCCAATCAAACTATAACCTTTAGGCAGACATCTCTGCAGATAGCACCCCCCCCCCCCCGATCACAGACACTATGAAAAATAGCAGCAAGATAAAAAGCTTCACTCTGTCATGAAAATGGAACTACAGCCATCTTGCTAGCAGATTTGTACATTCCAAGACCAGAAGGGACCACTGATATTATCCTGTGTGACTTCCTATATAACACAAGCCATAGGACTAGCCTGAATTAATTCTTATTTGAACTAAAATGTATCTATAAAACAGATCCTATGCAATCTTGATTAATTCTACAGTGATGGAAAATTTGCCACAACACTTGGTAAATGGTTCCAACTCTTGATTAATCTCACTGTTAAAAGCATACTTTATTTCCACACCGAATTCATGTAGCTTCAACTGCCATTCACTTGGCTGTGTCATACCATTGTCTGCTAGACTGTCTGCTAGGTGCTATATTCACTTGCACAATCTCTGCTTACCATCTGTTGAGCATCCGCTGGTACCATCACTGGAACAGTAACGCATTTCAATCCTTTGTCTTCCCACCTCTAGCAAATTTGGGTCAGGTAAGCGTGCCTTGCAAGTGTATCGGAATCGTTGTTCATAGTGGCCGCCATTGTCTGAGATATTGACCGGAGTCCAAGGAGTCCAGGGGGTGGTCTTTTTCAGCTCTGGACAGGGATTGGTATTACAGGGTTGATACTCCTAGAAAAAAGGTATAATTTGTTTATATTTACAGTATGGCATGGAGTAAGCAACCTGACAAGAGAATTTTGATACCATCTCCTTCTTTTGCAATCTTCATCCCAGCCAGTGGATTCTGAATTCTAATACCCCAAAGGTGTTCTTCTATATGGAGAATCTAGCCCATATATAGAATGGACAGAATTCACATAGCAATTCAAGAGTGTTGACCATTAGTGTTGCCATGCCTAATTTTTAGATGCCTAGAAAAACCACCAGATTCATAAAGCTGAGTTCAGCCCCTAGGCTCCATATAAATGAGTAGAAAGGAATAGGGAGAAGCACCTTACAATGGGATTTACAAAAGCCACCACATTTGGTTGCTCCTCATCTAAACTTGCCAAGCCAAGCAGTGTGTCCTAAGTTCTGCCCCCTCTCTTTGAGAAAGGTGACTAAGTCTGGAATGGAGGAAGACATGTCCCTCTGCTTGGAAACTCTCTTCTTGTGTTAGGTGTCTATGCAATTTTAGGAACAAGCTTGGGGGGGTGGAAGGAATTGTGGAGGAAGAGTAGGGAGGAGAGGAACTCTAGAATAACTTTTAGCCCAGTGATTATGGCATTCACCCAGGATATGGGAGAAGGCCTAGTTCAAGTCCTGCCTCTACTGAGGAAGGGAAGGGATCTGAACTGGGATCTACCAACATTCAGGTGAATCCCCTAACCACTCTCTTATAGGATATTTTAACAGGGAGGTTGATCAGGCCTGCCCTACATCTAAAACTTAGATCAATCTAACTGTCATACTCCTGAGAGATATAGTTAGACTGACCTAAAGCTCTGTGTAGACTGTAAGTCACTGGAGGAATTCTTCTGTCAACGTAGCTATCAGCTCTCAAGGGGGTGAATTTACCACAACAACAGAAAAACATCTTCTAACACTGTAGCAAGTATCTAAACTACAGCGGTGTAGGTGCAGCCCCGGAAATGTGCTGCTGTAGCACTTGTAGTATTCACATACCTTAGGTCTCTCCCATTAAAGCTGATAATAAATAAAATAAATGGAGCAGGAGGACTGGATTCTAAGTTTCCCATGTGAGTGTTCTAACCATTAGTTTAAGAGTCACACTTTCTTGCTCAGTGATTCTTTCATTATTTATTCACCCTGGTACACCTTCCCAGGAGAGACTGAGGCGGCCCCACATCTGAATAATCACTAGACTAAAGTTTATGAGAGAGATCCTTCTCCTTCCCCACTGTTCTGTGTAAGATCACATTATCTGGGGCCAGTCAGGTAGGTGAGGTCTGAGCACTCCTACCATATTAAGCACTTCAGGCTAGTTAGGCAGAAGAAAGCCTGCCTTGCTCCGGGTCATGTATTGCTCTGAAGCTTTGGCATCCAGAAGCCTTAGAGGAGGCTAAAGTGCTCATATACAGTGATAGAAGTAAGTTTAGGTCCCTATAGCTGAGGAGAGGGTTTGTGAATCCCAGTAGGGCTTGATTCTGGGCGTTAAGTGCCTGAAGTGGCACTAATGCCTAAGTCCTTTTGTGCATCTAGCTCTATGTTATTAGCTGCCCTAACAACAAATTCATTAGGATAAAATTAGATCCACAATATCAGTGGTGATAAGACTTCATATGAAGGATACCATGATGGCGTTCACTGGGCCTATAATTAAGCAGTAGCTAAGACATTTATACATTTTTAGACTATAAAGCATTTGAATAAATTGTAAATAAAGCACACAAACTATTAATTCCCTTGGTTACATTTAACAGCCTGTAGAAAAACAATTTATGACTCCGTATGGATTAAGCTGTGTATATGGGACAAGGGAATCATTTTGCTCTGAGTTATGCACATACAACTCTAAAGACCTCTGTGGTGTTATATGGGTGTAACTGAGAGCAGACTTTTTCCAGAGAGTCACATCCATAACTGGCTGTTTCAAAATGATAATTTGATGATATTCTCTCAGCTAAGAGATACAGCATTTAATTGATTAGCATTTGCTTATTTGTTTCTATTGAGAGGCTGTAAATATCATTTATCAAATGTCACAGGAGGAAGTACAATAAATTGAGATGTCCACTGCTGCATAATTGGCCTATGTCTTTTCAGTCATCATTTTCAGTTTTCTTTCCTTCACAAATATCTTGCAGTTCATATTTAATAGCTAGATCCTATGGTGCTGTATTAGAGTGAGTCTATCTCCCAGTCTGAGCACTACTGAAATAGAAAGAGGACTTTAATTACAATCAGTTGAACTCTGCTCTTTGTTACACACATGCAACCCCACTGAAGCAAAAACCTGGACAAGTTTCCAGAAAGTCTGTATGGACATACAGGATGAATCTGTTTCTCCCAAGCCTTATACATTTGTAGTCATTACACCAGTGTTAAATCTGAATACTAATTAGAATATCATACCCACTTTGCACAAGTGTAAATGATTACACATATTACAAACAATGGAGAATCTAGTCTCATATGCCCGGCTCCAAGTGCACTATAGCAAGGCCTCTGGAGTCTGTGGCAGTTTCCATTATTCTAAAACTATATTTTTGTTGAATTAAATATGAAAATGAAGATGACAAGGTGGCCTCTTTGTTATTTACTTTGAGAGCAAAAAGTTTATTTTATATTGTCTTCACATTTTTAGTTGTCTTCAGTACTCTGCAGATTTTTGTACTGATATGGCCCATTGCATCATAAAAGATGTCAAGATGAAATGAGAGGTTTTTGGCAGCTGGGTATGGACAGATATGAGAGAAGGCATGGGAAGCATAGTTCGTGGGAAAGACACATTAGCAAGATGTTACTAATAAAATGATCAGCAGTCAAATGGTTAACTCTGAAACTCAGAGGTAACATTGTAAATGTCAACATTAACAACTTATTGAGAGGAGGGGGGCAGTTCGTACTCTTTAGAACTATTCATAGAATCATGGGCTGCGTCTACACTTGTAAATCATGTCGACTTAAGCTTGCTTAAGTTGACTTAATTTACCCTGCATCTACACTACAGTTTTCTTAAATCGACTTAAGCAGCTTGCTTAAGTCAACTTAAGGAAAATTAAGTCGACTTAAGGAAAATTAAGTCAACTTTATTAAAACTAGATTTAATTAGACCTAAGGCTTAATTCGACTTTTTAAAGTCGAATTAAGCCAGTGTAGACGTGGGGTAGCCCTAAGTCGACTTAGGGCTACCCCAGGACTACACCAATGCCCTTCCTGCCGGGAGGGGGGGGCATAGGGGGAGCCTGGCATGCCCCACAAAGGGCAGGGCAGAGCCTTGTGTGACGCTGTCTGGATTTAGGGAAGCATTTATGACGACGGGAATAATGAAGAACTAACACCACAAGCATAGGCTATGTAGTACAGACACAGCTTTAGTTCACATTTTCAAGGCTTTCTCTGTATTCTGGAAGGCTAACAGCATCTGACCTGATTTACCACTGTGTTACTCCAGCTTCTGTGGAGTTAAATCAGATTTAAAACTGAAGTAAGGGAGTGGTGAGACAGACCCATCATTTTTTGTTTAAATGAAAGCCAAAGCCTCACCCACATTTACAATTTAGTTTGACGTAGCTATAGTGTTCAGGGGTATGAAAAATGTACACTGCTGAGTACCATCATTATGGTGGCCTAGTCCCTGGTGTAGATGCAATTAGGTCAATGGAAAAATCCTTCCCTCCACACAGCTACCATCGCTTGGGAAAGTGGCGTTCCTACAGCAAGAGAAAAATCCATTCTGTTGCTGAAGGCTGCATCTACGATATGGGGTTCTGCTGGCATAGCTACAGCACTGTAATTATGCTGCTATAGTCCCCATGGCATGGACACAGCCATAGATTTTGAAGCACAGTTTGGTAGCAAATTCTGTAGCAAATTCTTGGGTTGCAGAATAAGAAAGGTCTGCTTGTTGTTGTCAGGTGTTGGCTGCGTGCCTGTTCTTCCACTAAGGATGATGTCCAAGCTCTGTGCAGGTAGTTGATGCAGCAGACCACGACTGGATTGCCCAATTAGACCAGAGATCCATTTCCGTAATGGAGGCGCCAGGCCAGATTTATTGGCGACAAAACCAATGCTACACTAGGACATGTATGCCATGACGATGGACCAGCTCAATGGCGGGGCTTTCATTCCTCAGTCGGCCAGACAAAGACACTCCCATTGAGACCCTCTTTTATACACTGAACAAAGAAGTTGCATATTGCCCCTTTGAATGTGTAGCTACCAGTCTCTGATGGGGTGAGATACCAGCCTTTACCTTGTATAGGATGGTTCAATCAAAACACCTCTATTCATCACATTGTCATTCTGACCTGAGCTTTAAGAGGGCTCAGTATCTTTGTGTTATCTTTGGGGAATGTACTAATCCCATTCCTAGTACTGGGGTGTTCTGGTACCACCTTTCTGGACTGTGCTTGCATGAGTGTTCTGTGACTAGTACTAACCATCATATACATATATGTACATTATTTTTTGCAATACCATATATATGTACATATATTTATATATACACATATTTTGTACATATACATATGTGTATATATTTTGGCAATACCATCTATGTACACATATTTTTATAATATCAGCTCTGTTCTTGCCAGATTCTGGGAGCATACCAGAAGGTTTGCAGCCTAACTGCTGCTAACTTTGCTTTGTAACAGCAAGGCCTAACTGCTGTTTTAGCTCAGGCCTCAGGCCTGGCTTGTTATACCAGGCCTCATGTCTCAGACTCTCACTCTTTACTCACTTTCTATTACACTGTGTGTCTGAGAAGGAAGCTAAAAATTCACAGAATATGAGCTTTTCATTTTTTACATTAACTGCTCCCTAAAATAAAACAATGTGAATGAAAAATATTGCTAGTTGTTGCATCGGTAAAGAAATTAAATATTAAATGTGATACTGGCAATATATTTTTAGTCTTCTCTGTACGCACAAACATAACAAAATAATATTATTTAATGGAACAGCATATGCATGTATTGTTGTAACACCAAGATTATCTAAAATTATTTTGTTGTATCATTTCTCTAATATATCAAAGGCAAGTACCCATCAGAAAAAAACAGATAGCAACAATATTATATGCAAAAATTCTACTTTAAAGTGCAGATGGCAACATCTCTTGCTTCCAACATGGAAAGATTGGCTTTGTGAGTTTGGGAGATACTGCCTCTGTCAGAAAGACATGGTGCAAGAATAAATCTTAGAACATGTAACAGATTAAGTATACACCATTTTTTTCTGATTCAACTATAGATTCAAGAATACAGATGATTAAAAGTATACTCACTTATTTTAAAAAAATCATATATAACTCTGTATTTGTTAGCTACTACCAGTTACAAGTAATATTACCAGTTTTCTATAGAGTTTTCTGTTTGCTATTTATCTTTTTTCTGTTTCTTTATTGTTTCTTTTATTCATACAGTAACTCTTTGTTGCTCTTCTTTTGTTCTCTTTTCTGTTCTGTTCTTTTACTTTGTGATCTATGGCGGTAATATCTCAACATATACAAGACAGCTAAATCAACATCAACTACCCATTCAAATTCACTCACCACACTCTTTTAGGATTTAATCTTAATGTCCTGCTTTAGTGGGGAGATTATTGTTAGAATATTCTCTCAGCACTGTTGAATGATATGTTGATTCCAAAAACGTCTGTGTTTTAAGTTACTTTTGCTGTGGTAACTGAAATCTTTTCATATAAAGGACTCACCTGGTACAATTGAACGAAGTTTCATTGGGTTCCTGCCCAAAATATTTCTTTCACGTGGAAAGAAATAAAGAATCCAGCAGAAAAATCATTAAGCAGATGCAAACTGAATGAACCAGCTAGCCGATGACTGGCCTGTGCTAAGGGGCTAATTGCAGCTAGATGTTTGGACTTATGCCCTTTCCACCTCATAGGGTCTTAAAGCCTGGGTTCCAGCCTGAGCCTACATGTCTACATAGCAATTAAACAGCCCTTTAGCCTGAATGAGCTCCATGAGCCAGAGTCAGCTGGCATAGGCCAGCTGTGTGGTTTTAATTCCAGTGTAGACAGATCCTCAGAAGAGATAGGGTTGGAAAATTCAGTAGTCACAGAGTTTGTCAGACATCGTCTGTCTTTTACCCTTGCATGAACCCCAAGTGTTCCCTGCATTTGTTAAGATAAAACCACTATAAACAGAAGCTTTTTTTCTCTTGGGTATTATGACATGATTATACTCTCTTTTTTCATTGTTGCCCACTAAACGAAAAGTTCTTGAGTAGACTGAAATAGCCTTTTTATTCAAGAATCAAAAGAAGAAAGGGCATTGGTTCTGGATGGGGTTTAGAACCTCATTCAACTGAATTTAAAAGTAAACATGCCATTTAATTATTTAAAAAATCTAAAGAGAAATTGCTCTTTATGAGCAAAATTTTAGACACAGAAAATCTTCTCAACTTCTTTTAAAAAAACTGATCATAGTACTATATATTCTGACAGCTAAAAACAAATTACAAATACAGTATACCAGGATGGCAGCAAAATATCATTTGATGAATCTAACAGTCTACTGCCATTCTCTGCAAATTTTGCTCACTATAATACAAGTTACAAAACTTAATCTGAATGAAGACCTGGGACCCACTATGCACAGATTCTGAAATGAAGACTTTTTTGCATTGCAAATTTCACAGTTTTTCTTAAAAGAAACAAGATAAGAGCCAGATTGTGCCCTAACACTGAACAGGTGCACAAAGACTCCACGTGCAGACAAAACACCACCAGTCACAGATGCTGTCCCAGAGTGCTGTGCAGCACTAGCAAAACTTGCCATGCCATGTGGGACAACTTCTGTCCTTTGTATGCTATTGATGGTCAGACTCTACCCTGCTAGGTGACTCTAAATAACCACAACTAACATGAAATACCTGGGTGACTGGGAACAAAATGGCAGACAAAATTAAATGCTTATAAATACCAAGTAATGAACATGGGAAAACATAATCCCAACTATACATCTGAAATGATGGGGTCTACATTAGCAGTTACCACTTGAGAAAGAGATCTTTATGTCATTGTGGATAGTTCTCTGAAAATATCCATTCAATCCACTCAGAAACAGTTTAAAAAGCTAAAAGAATGCTGGGAATCTTGAGGAAAGAGATAGATAATAAGACAGAAAATATTGTATTGCCTCTCTCCATTCCCACATCTTGAATAATATGTGCAAATCTGGTCACCCCATTTCAAAAAAAGATATATTGGAATTGGAAAAGGTAAAGAAAAGGGCAACTAAAATGATTAGGGGTATAGAAAAGCTGTCACATGAGCACAAATTAATAAAACTGGAACTTTTCAGCTTGGAAAAGAGACAACCAAGGGGGAACATGATAGAGGTCTATAAAATCAGGAGTGATGTGGAAAAAGAAAGTGTCATTTACTGCTTCTTGTAACACAAAAGTAGGGAGAACCAAATTAAATTAATAGGCGGCAGGTTTAAAATTAACAAAATAAAGTATTTCTTCACACAATATACAATCAACCTGTGGAAGTCCTTGCAAGAGGATGGTGTGAAGGCCTAGAGTATAATGGGGTTCAAAAAAGAACTACATAAGTTCATGAAGAATAGGTCCCATTAATGGCTACCAGCCAGACAAGGCAAGGATTGATGTTTGCCAGTGGCTGGGAATGGCTCACAGGCTGGATCACTTGATGATTACCTCAATCCTTCATGGGGATTCTTATGATCCAGTATTGTACACTGTAGTACCATTCCCTTCACAGGAGAAAGCACATCATCCGTAGAGATTTCTTTGTTGATGTGTGTGCTAGTAATGTGCAACTTATCCATAACAGAGATTAAACACTACATCTGAAGTTTCTTTGGGTTGACGGGAACTTGTGCATGGCATCCCAAAAGCGCATCAGCATTGCCACGCTGAGTCCCTTTATTGAATTGAATAGTACTGGAATGAGTTGAAAGCAGCAATGCCTATTGTTACACGCGAACAGCAGCTAATGTTGGAACTCCATGCTTTCGTTCAAAAATCACCATTTCTAGATATGTATCATTGAGCAACTCAAGCATACTGAACACTCTCCCCCATTAAGAATGGAAACTAAATCTTCAGGATGAGGTAATAGATACTAGTCTTCACATAAAACTGGATCTAGTGTTACTTTAAAATCTCCACATATTAGGATGGAGTCATCCTTTTTTGATCACTATTTTGATGCGTGTAGTGCACTCACGCTGTGAAACTGGTAAAAAAAAATGATGTTCACTAAATGATCCAAATCAGCTTCTACCATATGCTTCAAGATATAAGGCACAACTCTGGGCTTGCAGTATTTTGGCTAGCTATCACACTTAACCATGCTCACTGACATGTTGGTCATCTATCCAAATTCTTCTTTAAAAACTTCAGAGCATCTATCCAGTATTTCTTGAATATTGCAAGGTTATTTTGTGATTGTCTTGATCTTAGTCCAATTCATCTTGAGCTTCTCAAGCTAAGGCACATGAAATTTCATCAGAAAATAGGTGGGTTGGTGTATGTGGCAGTTCCAGGCACAGTTGAAAACGATAGTTTATACAACAGTCTATTTGCCTTCAGACTCAGCACTATCAGTAAGGTTAAAATTCTTTGTCCATCTGGAATGGAGATTCAAGCTACACATTGCTCAAACCATTCAAGGTAGATTCATTGTGATTCACAGTTTTTGTTAAACACACCAACATTGCCCACAGAAGTTGCTATTTCACTGCTCTTCTGCTGGATGTCAAACCTGCTGGACATCTTCTCTGCCATAAGGACATTTCTTTTCCCCTGTTCATTTTTTTTTTAGTGTGCACTATCTGCACCTAATTGCTCTCTGCTGGCCGTGTGCTTATGCTGCAGAATTACCCCTTTTGTCTGTAGTTGGGCTCCCTCTGTTGGCTATAAACCCTCAGTGCAGGTTAAAGCTATTTCTACTCCCTCCTTCATGTGGCCAGCCAAGATGGCTGGTTGCTTACCCCTCACTGCATTCTTTGAATAACTCCAGCTGTAACCTGAGAACTCTTTTTTGTTCTATCTTTATTTGCCTATTTCCCCCTCTCACTAGCTGGCTCACACAGTACCTGAAGCAAAATGCAGCAGCAGTCTGCCACCCTGTGCTTCCAGGTAAACTTTGTCCTTTTTTATGTTATTATTTGCTTATTTTTTTCTTCCGCTTTTTCTCACAATGGGAGCACTGAATGCTTGTGGGATCCCTCATCTCCAGAATGTTATATTTGGAACTGGAAGAGGATTAAGGAGGCTTAATTCGAACTAACTAAAGCAATGACTACACTAGGCTTTAGTTAGTTCGAATTAAGGGCTTCCTTAATTCGAACTAATAAGTTCGAATAGGGTATTTGAACTAAGGGTTAACTCGAACTAACTAGTTTGAATTAACCAATGTGGCCATGTTAATTCGAACTAATTTCTTAGTTCGAATTAACCGGCCATTGAAATGAATGGGGATCGCTAATTCGAACTAAGCAAGTGCTTGCTTAGTTTGAACTAACGTTCCAGTGTGGCCATGCTAGTTCGAATTAAGCTAATTCGAACTAACTAAAATTGGTTCGAATTAGTTAGTTCAAACTAACTAATTCGAACTAATTTTAGCAAGTGTAGGCATAGCCAGAGAGATCTGATAGAAACAAAGCGGTCTGGGATGGTGGTAGCTTTATTGTTCTGGCAGCCAAACTGAAACCACATGAAAATGAGGCTTTAGACTGGAGACAGGGAGATGCTCAAACATTTAAAGGGATTGAATATCATGTAGAAAAGTTCCATGTTAGCAGTTGGCTGTGCTGCTACCAAAGAACTACTCTGAAAACAGACATAGCTTTGACAACTTGAAATGAATAAAATAAGGTTACAGACCATTAGAAATCCAGTTTATTTCTGTATTCTGTTTCTTAGTCACTGCCTCTCTAATAACAGAATAACCTTTACTCTCACTTTTCCAGAAACAAAAATTGAACAACAGAGTTGTCTCTTCCCCTTCTTTCTCCTTAAATAGAGGTCACTGTTATTGCAAGATTGAAAATGTCATGTGTCTGACCTTTTTGGTCATGTCATGTTTCTCAGTATATTGCTACACAGACAACTGGGATTGTCTGAAAACACCTCAAAGCATATTTGGTCTGAGTAGCTGTGGGGAAAAGGTAAACAATACCGGGGCTTTAAGAATTTCAGATGTGTTGGTGTATACATCATTAACATACTAACTACATTCTTTAATAATAAGAGTCCTTCTTCCTCACTCCATGAATTAAAGAATTTGCCAACCTTGGGTCAATGTCCGTAACTACTTAGAATGAAATTTCTTTCAAATAAACAGGTATGATTTTTGGCTTTGCTGGCATCTCCATATTGTTTGCACACCCCATAGGTATTCAGCATCCTGAACATGCTTGCAGCTGTAGGCTTGTAATGCTTTCCGGGGTACTCGGGGTTCTGAGGCACCTCGCTACCATCTAACCTTAGCATGAGGTTTGTGCCTGCCAGGAGTCAGCTCCCTGACTCCATTAGCCTCAGGCGACGAATCCTTTCAGAATGCACAGGCTCTGCGGTCCCTCTCCAGGTAAACAACAGGCACACTCCAACTGCCGAGCCAGCTAAACATCCCCCTAGAGAGTCCAGGCCCTGTCCCCTGACTACTCACAGAATTCACAGATCTGCTCCTCCCAGTGGAACAGTACATTTCCATTTACCAGTTACTCCTCAGAGTCATCACACTTCTCTATTTCAAGCACTTAGATATGCTTATAGTGAAAACAAGTATAAATTTAATTAAAAGTGTAGAGATTTGAGAATTAATGGAAACAAAGTGTTACATATGAAATACAATCATAACATGCCATCTAGAGCCTAAATCTAATTAACAATTTCTCATACAAACTAGCTCACCTAAAGTTTTGTCCCAATGTCAAACAGCCAGATCAGCTGTGGTCCTCCATTCAAGCCACCTCACAGCTTGTCCCCTAGGTAAAGGCTACTATGCTCCTCTGGTGCTTATGTTTTCCTGTACAGATTCTCCCCTGGAGACCTTGCAATCTCTTGATTATCATTTCGCTCAGACTGCAAATAGCTATTCACTGTGAAGCATACAATACTCACTTTACTTATAGCCAGACAGGTAGATAAATGTCTCCTATTTCAGACACTTATGAGGCACCCTTTACTAGAGGAGACTCTGAATTTAATTTTGAGCATTCCACTTGGGAAGATCCATAAGACAACTCTTATGATACCTTGGGGAAAAGGCAGAGTCTTCCTTTCCCAGGAAGTGCATGGAGAGCACGTGGTGGGCTCCATTCTGAGGGAAGAGCTGAAATTGCTTTGTGAATGCTATGTCCAGACTAAGAACTGCTGGACTACTGTGAGGAAGTCACTACTGAAAGCCTGCTGGGGCTTTGTCTGACGGGATGTTGGTGGCTTCACTGGAGCTAGAGCAGAGACTGTTGCTGTACTCAGAGGTGACTGAGGTAGGCCTGCAGTAATGGTAATGTGAGTAACCTCAGGCCTTGTTTGGGAGAGTGCTTAAAAGGGAAGAAGCACTGAAGAGACTTTATGGGGTTCTCTGAGTCTGGAAAGAGGCAGAGTAGTCATCTCATTGAATCAGAACCAGAGCTGCTGACATTTAGTTAAAACAACTCCAATCTTGTTATTTTGGCTGGACAGATCCACTGGACCAACAGAGTGCTGTCTCCAGCTTCAATGTCTTCAAGTATGTCCACTCAAGCAAGTGTTTAGAACTCTAATATCCATAGGGATATATATGGTGGTGTCAGGTAAATAGTGGCAGTGTAAACGTGAGTTAGATAAGTTTTATTTACTACTGTAAGCTGAATTTTTAATTGATTTATTGAACTGCCTCCATTGATTTAAATTAGTGCTGACATGTAATCTCAGGCTGTTCTATCATGTTTTCTGAAGTTGTTAAGTAAAGCTGCGGTAACACCAATCTAAGTGTATTCTGGGTGTATACAATTTATAATCAGTATTTTGACTTAGACTCATGGCACAGAGGACCTTAGGGTCATTTGTGGAGGCTTCCAAGGCACATTGAGTGTTTACAGGGCTCAGCCATGTGCGAGGCACTGCCAATTTTGTTACAAGTAAAAGAACTGAAACGGGGGATTGGGGGGGAAAAGGGGGGGCGCAGATAGAGGATTACCACCTGTCCAACATCACCATTGGAATACTCAGAATTTCCTTTATTGTCAACATCATGTGCCTGAGCGCACAGGTCAGTGGTGCCTGTTCCTGAGAAATTCAGGGAGGAAAGAGGATTCTACTTATATATCACCTTATGGTGATGAGTCCCAATTCACAGACCTTAAGAGCATAATTTTCAGACTATCTATATGTAACTCTTTACATGTTATCTGCACATACATGTTATCCATACATCTGTTTCACAATGATTATGATAATAAGTGTGACATGCACTTTCAATACAACTCTTACATGCAATCCTTTTATTAACTATTATACAGAGATCAAACCCAGGGGATCAATATAATTCTATACACCATAAGGTTGCAAGACTAAGCTTAGTTGTAGAGAACTGTAATGAGGAGCTCAAACCCCACCCCAAGGAACAAACAGTTAACAAGTGGCTTTGGGCCCAGAAGGCTCCACCTGCTGGGGATGCTCGCCATATAGGTGAAGCTCCAAAGAGCACAGCGCAACTCAGTCAGGATGGTCAGTGTGAGGGAGCAGATTTGCATTGGCAGCTCCTGCAGGGATACAGCAGGAGTCCCAAGTTGCCTGGAACAACACTGGCAAGACAGTGGAGCACTTGCCCATAAGTGAGGAGCAAGACCCTCAGGAACCCTTTCAGTTGAATATATATTGAAAGTCAATAGCCAGGACACCAGTGGCCTCTAGAAACATTGGAGTAACCAGAGAGCAGGTTTGCCCAAGATGCATATTTGAACTGCCAACCCCAGGACTGTAGGCTGGAACCCAGTGGAGTGGGAGGGACCAGATTCCTCTATCACTTCCCACAGACTCTAAACCACTAAGTACTAGTGCCTACAGCAGTGTTTCCCAAACTTGAAGGTGTGCCCCCCTAGGGGGGCATGAAGAAAATCTGGGGGGTGGGGGGGAGGCACGAGGCTGTGAAATTTTCATAGCAAAATTTTTTTGCATCAAGAAAACCTATTTGTGGTTATTTTTAATTGTACAATTACAAATTGAATTTTTGTTAAAAGGGGGTTGGATGATGGTAAAGGAAAGGTGAGGAGATGTGAGGGTTTCTCAAAAATCAGAAAGGAGGTGTGATGGCAAAAAGTTTGGGAGCCTCTGGCCTACAGGTTCTAAACCAGTGGACACTACCAAGAAATGACTGAGTGGAGTCACAAGAGGATATAGGGAATAAGTGGTCTGATCACTACAGGACCTCCCACCCCATCACAAGAATTTATACGTCAGGTTCAGAGGTTTGCTCACTGCCTGCTACAACTGGGTTATAAGTCTAACCGATAACCTTACACCTTTTAGAGGATGGGTTAACTTTACAAATTATATTATACCTTTCTCTCTTACAGCACCAAAGTCTATGGAACACATTACAAGCCATTTATTATATGTGCAATGCCTTATACAATGCACTGGCTATAAACAAACATCTCTCACTCTCTCCTTCTTGCCTACTCAACTCTATTACCTGGGGAAATGCCTATGAAAATAGATTAATCTATTGCCATTAGACCAAGACTCAGCTGGAGAAAGAGGGGAATGGAGTTTGTGGAGTCAGTTCAATATTGAAGGACCCTTCATAAAGAATGACCAGGTAGACACCCCTCTGCTAGTATAACTTATGCATGAAGGAGTTGTAACCTAAGATTGTGATCCTCTTAGGATTCTTCATGCTCAATTAAACTGAGCAAGCTAAATTCAAATATATTACCTTAACTATCACTCCTAGATTAGTCCCCGTTAAGTCAGACCTCCCCACTTCCTTACACTAAGATATACTCATGGGAATGGGTCTGAGTAAATCTAGCGGAATCTAATTTATACAAAAGGTGCCTGATTATCTGCAAAGTAAGTGGGGGGAAAAAAACTACTAATCAAATGATGATATAGTGTTCAGGGCAATGGAAAATCAGTCCTATAGGCCTTACGGGCTTGTCTACGCAAGGAAACTGTACTGGTTTAACTAAATTAGTTGAAAAGCTGATTTAAGTTAAATTAGTGCAACTTCTGTGTATGGACAAGGCTTCAATTATACCATACTACATATCATCTCTGAAGTTGGGCCATGATGTGTAATCTGTTTAGGGGACATACAAATTTATAGTAACTGTAAATTACATGTTAAGCATCTGAGACTCTAAATGAATCTAAGGTCAAAATTTGCAAACCAGGGTGTCTAAAATCAGGTTCGTAAATCCATGTTCAGACAGCTCAATATAGAGTTGAGAACTCAACTTTAGCTTGAAAATATTGTCCAGAATCTAAGGAAGTCTAAATTGGCATGTGCAGGTTGAAAAGGCTGGATGAAGGTAAAAATTAAACTCACTCTAGAATGAACTCTTAGACTCAACTGCAAGTCTGAACCCATTAATTTTATGATCACTCATTACCATACAATTAGATTTTTTAAAAATCTCTGTTTTTTAATTAGGAAACTTGCATTATATTATGTGGATTCTGTATATTCCCTGACCAAACAATCTACCAATAACTTAAAACATACACACAAACAAAATAAAAAACCAAATGTGCTGGGAAAAAACAAAATTGGTTTGCATTGACTTCTGGAAATCAGATTCAACTTCCTTCCTCAGGTTCATTACATTGATTCCTGCTCCATCCCATAGTTTTGTGTCTTTATAGCCCTCCTTTACAGCGTCTACTGAAGATCGTGGTAGGTCAGCTAAAATCATGTGCTATTATGAAATGAAGCCCACAG
Source organism: Pelusios castaneus (assembly GCA_007922175.1). Classification (NCBI taxonomy): domain Eukaryota; kingdom Metazoa; phylum Chordata; order Testudines; family Pelomedusidae; genus Pelusios; species Pelusios castaneus. The sequence goes on along the minus strand of ML685930.1, from coordinate 1,559,125 downwards.
CAGCTCCTGACAACTTTTAGCAAATATGGGAAGTTGAGCTGTATTAAGATTTGGAAATGGGCAGAAGAGAAGAGAGCAAGGATCTTGGGAGCAGAAGGCAGGTGTCCCACGGGAGATGGCTGTGGACTTGCAGCCAAGAAGGCTTCGGGACCTGCCCTGGTTCAACGAGTTTGAATGCTCAGTAAGTGCTAGAAATGGGGTAGTTGGGATGCCCTGGGAAGTCACTGGGGTGTATACACTTTTGCTTTTGTAGGTTTGTAAATTTGGCTTTAGCTTTTATAAGCAGTAGAACATTTATTACTTGCTCCTTAGTGGCCTGATAGGAAAGAATTAAAGATTTCACTTCTGAAAGGGAAACTTTATATCTGTTTCTGATTTTGCCCAAAATAAAGTCCCTTTAAATCCTGTCATATAATTTATTGGTTGCAAAGTATATATTATAATCAACATGCTTTTTACTGAATTTAGTTGTGGGGAAATCTGCAGATGACTTTTCGTCTTGTTTGCCTGCCGTTGTATATTATTAGCTCTGAGGTTTGTTACCACAGGGTATAATTCAGAAAGTAAATACAATCACTGCCTGTAATCATAGGGTTTGGGGTGAGCAGCTCTAGTGGAAGTCTTATGGACTGAAATGGCTCAGTTTCGTGGCAGGGTAGTCTCAAATTAAAACAAAATGATGTGGTGGTTATGGAAAGTCCTGAGGATGTAAATTAAAGCCATACTGTTTTGGCCTGAAAAACAATTTAGTGGAAAAAGCCCCATACAAAACAACAAAAACACATCACAACAAAAAAAGAACACCGCAAAAATAATATACAAAAGTAAACCCATTATTAATATTTTAGTTCCAACTACTGACTATCTCAGATTCATATTTGTTTGCCTATGGTTTATTATAGAGTTAATGTTACTTTGACTTAATGGTCTTTCTTTACAGACTAAGGAAGCTTTGAATAAACAAATATCTGCCCTTAGTTATATACCACAACTTCCTTTAGATTTGGCTGGATTTATACCTGTGTATCTGAGGGCAGAATTGGAACCTACCAATTGCTATTTGTTTACTAAGAAATGTGTCAGTGCAGAGCTGGAAAAATAGGAAGTTTTCATCCATACAGACAGGTTACCAGTGCACTTGTTATGACCTATTGCTTGTGAAAGGATTTAGGCAGCAGCCACCTGATTTTTACTTCAAAAGTCCTTCACTATATTTTATACAAAAAGGAAAATAAAACAGAAAATCAATAAACACTGAGCAGTGGAAAGATTACAAGCAATAATAGGAAGCTAGAGTATTGAAGTTTAAGAGTCCAAATGCATAGTGTCTTTCATCCCAAAGGACTTTATAAATTACATATGAAGTGCTGCACATGCCACATTAATGCAACCTCCTTTAGAATAAAACTAAGCAGTTCCTTAACTAATTAGCTAACAAGCGGACCAGAGATAGAAACCAGATCAGAAAAACTGTGTGTGGTGCTAGGGATTTTAAATCAAACTTGCAAGTCCAGATCTGGAAATCACTCTTAGGAGTGTATCTGCTTGCCTAATCTTGTCAAAGAGTTTAAATCCCTAGATTCATTCATTTTTATTAATTTTTCAAAAGTACTGATCTTCTGCTCCTCATATTGAAGAAAATGGGAAGTACTGAGCACTCAGCAATTCCGAAAATGAAAACACTCATTCATTTAAAGATGGTTTTAGAAGCATAAATCTAGGCTCCTATTCTGAATAACTAGGCCATCATACAACTTGAGTTGATGTTGAGAAGCATCTCTGAATATTAGAGCAAAATGTTTCAGATCAAAGGAAGGAATGATAGTCCAGTTATCCACCTAGGAGAAGTGAAGAATAATAAATTGCTTCCATATATGGGCCTCCAGTTCCTCTTACTCTACAGTCCAAACTGGACCCCTACAAATGAGAGGAAGGAAAAAAGCAACTGCCAAGAAAAGCATTTTTTCTACTAGCCCGAGAAACTGCAGAACCTATGGGCAACAACATTTAGCAGGTATGATACTTCACACATTTATGTTACAAACTTCATATTTAGCTATGATCTTTAACAAACATTGACAACATAAGCAGACCAAATAATGGAGAATTTAAAGATCTTACAGGCCACATTTTAAAAAACAGAGACCCAGAAAGACACATATAGCAATACACAGATAGCCTTGACTACAAATAGACACAGATAGCATTGACTACAAATAGATAGTTAAACTTGCCTACCTAATCAAATTCACAGGCTCCTAAAATCACAGCAGTTGCATGTACAAGCATAGACATATAATTGCCTGTACATTTTTATGAGTGGACATCTGCTTTTAAACAAATTGAACATTAAGGGTGTATCTACATTGAAGGCTCTGTTAAGTTGACCTAACAGAGAGTCCACATTGAAAACTCCTGTTGACTGCTTGCATACACACTGGCAGGTGCTAGATCGATGGAGGAGTGGTGCATTGTGGGTAGCTGGGAGGGGGCCTGGAGGCCAATTAGGTCGACTTAAGCGTAAAGTCAACCGTAAGAGGTGGTGTTATTAAGTTGACTTAAGGAAGTGCTTAAGTAGACTTAATAAAAGCCCAATATGGACGCAGGAGTCTGTAGGTCGACTTAACGTTCCTTAAGTCGTCCTAAAGCTCCAATGTAGACGTATCCTAAATGTCCATAAATGTAGAACATTGAATAAAACATGCATACAAACAAGTACTCAACCTAGTTTCCAGTAGACAGATGCCCATGAATGGATTTTGCATGAATTGGCACCCTTGGACTTCATTATGTGCTTCACCTCTCACATAGTCCCAGGTGAGGGGGAAAAGAGCAAAGAAGGCTTCATGTCTTTTTTGAATCTCCCTAATGGGCTGTCCTGAGAGTTGGTACGGCCCTCAGTGCAAATCAGACCATGTTTTAATTTGCTGCAGTTTTGAATGGTTGCCTCTGGGTTGCTCTGTAGCCCAAAAGCACCACTTTACACTGTCCTGGTCTGAAGAAATTCTTCAGGAGAACATTCAACAGCCCTTTTATGATGCCTCTTCTTGGCAGGCTCAGTAGAAGGGTGAAGGACTGAATGGGAGTGTGGGGGGAAGGACTGGCATTGTTCAAGATGTTCAAGCCAGAAAGGTAATGAATCAAAGGGAAGGAGAAAGTGATTACAGACAGGCTTGGAACTAATGAGGAAAAAAAATCCTGGTAACAAAACTAAACTGACCAGGAAAGGGAGGCAGTATCCTCAGTATAATTAAATAAGAGCACATGTTAAATTGAGTATTTTCTGAGTTTCAACAAATTTAGTGTTGAACAGCAATATTCTTTCTCCAGTAGAATGCAGCTGAATGAAACTAAAGGGCCTTTGTAACTTTTCTGTAACAGAGTTTGTGCATGCATGGCTATGAGATGATATTGATTCATTAGAAAAGTTTCTTTGTGAGGTGATATAAAGGCCATAAGGAATAGATTAACTGAAAATTTCTAGCTGGGGAGCCACAGCTCCCTTTTCCCCAGCCATGACTCCTCCAAGCCGCGGCTCCCTTCTCCCCGGCCTGGAGGCCAATTAGGTCGACCTAGGGCATTAGGTTGACTTAGAGCGTCCACACCGGTTTTAAGTCGACTTAACAAATCAACTTAGGCGTTAACTTGACCTAAAGAGTGCTAGTTATTAAGGACTTAAGGAAGCACTTAAGTCGACTTAATGAAAAGCCCAGTGTGGACGCGGTGCTCTGTAGGTCAACTTAAGCGGCCTTAAGTCGACCTAAGTTGCCAGTGTAGACATACTCTACGAGAAAAGCTTGACTACTTACCGGAGGCACTGGTGTACAACAGTCTCAAGAGCATATGGTGTGTTGGCTAGCATGCATGGTATGGTGTGCAGAATGTTCTAGCTATATGGTGGATGCTCCTTTCTGTAGCCAGCTTTGTTCTGAATTATCTTGCTCTATGCAAGCATTGCCCTCCTCTCCTCATCACCTTAATTCCTACATGGACACCTCTGTTAAGGAAATTATTTCACCACCAGTGAGGAACTGCCATCCACTGGCAAAGCCACATGCCCTGTTCCTAACATTAAGCAGCAGTAGCACTCTTGACTCTATTGTGGTAATGAATTCCTTTTTAAGAGACTTTTACTCTGTGCCAGAAGCAGTACTTCTGACCGAACCCTGCAGTTCTATGCAGAAACATCTTGCACTGAAAGAAAAGAGTAAGAACTTTGAGTAAGAACTCTGGGATTGATCATTTACAGTTAAATAAATGGAAAAACAAAGGGAAGGAGAAATAAAAAGAGGCATTAAAGGGAGCAAGTAACATCATCAAAATTAGGAAGCAGAACTGAATTAAGGATGTGAGAAATCATGTATTATGCTGTCTACTATGGAGTTCTACTTGCCATCATCCTGAAGAAGGATTGTTTCAGGGTAACAGGGTATGAGATCTGGGTTATGTTCGGAAGGTTGGAAAGTCACATAGCTGAAAGATCCATGGTCACTTTGGATGCTGGAGGTCGAGGCCTCCACTGGATTGTATGGTTCTGTTGTCAGTCATTATGTAATGTTATATAAATCTAGAGTGAGTTTGTGATCGAGATTTCAAGAGCGTAAATTTTAGACAGTAGCTTTCCCCTTTCTTACATTTAAAGACCGTGAATGTTGTGAAGGCTATTTGGTTTTGGTTTGTTTTTTTTAAATCCCTATGTTGCAATACTGAGGGATAATAATAACCTTGCTAAAGTAATGGAAAATGCAAATACCAGGAAAAATTAGAATATCTGTTACAGTGATTTCAGACACAATGGAGTGGACTCATCAACAGTAGCTGTGTACATTTGGGTTGGACCAAATTAGTTCAAGTGCCAAAATCACTTGAGGCCAGGAAGGGAAGAATTGCATATAAAGGTAGCTGTGTGAACAGGTGTTGCCAAATGCAAAGCTATTGGTAGCATATGCTCAGTTTCAAAAGCTAAGTGAATCATGCAGCCAAACTGGAAGCATATTCAAGCCAATAATATAGTAATTGGAAAAGTGTTATTTACGGCATGTCTGTTAATATTTACAGTCTGCAGGCTGTCAATTTTCAGAGGTACAATAAGAATACTTTGCATTCACAGCACTTTTCAATTGTCCATCCACTTTTAGGGAGAGATGGTTGATAAAACTAGACCTTGAGGGCAGTTTGCTGCTTAGCAAAATTGGTCAGTTTAAGGTTTTGATTTTTTGGGATGTGAAGACGATGGAGGCTTATATAAGGAATTTTATCAGGAAAATATTAGGGCACATATGGACATAAAGAAGCACATTTTGAAAGCAAATGCTGTAGGAAGAGAGGTTTTACTATTTTCGCTATATAAACTCTGCCAGTTATGTATGCAGTAGATCCATCTCATCTTCTAACCATCTGGCTATGAGAATTTATGAAGTATTATCACCACAGTAGCTAAATCCTGGAATAAACGGTCACTTATTTTTACTGTTGTCCTTAGCGATGTGGGCACAGATATGTAGTCCACTTACATATGCATGTTCCCTGAAAGCTGTACTTGTCTGATTGGTCTTTAAAGCCCCTTGCTTGGCTAATTAAGGGTAGCCAATGGGGGACTCAGGTCCCCTGGCAAGACAGAGCAACCAAGCAGTCTGTAGCACCTGGGGCATGGCAGAGAAAACTCTTGCTCTATAGCCCCTTAGATCCTCCTGGCTGAGGCAAAAAATAGTGGTTGGAGCTCTGAGCCTCTGGGCAGGGTGCAGCAAACAGTCAGAAGCCCCCAGCAGCCACACCTAATGACAAGTTTGGGTCGGGGAATTTAGGTCCATCCTACTCCAGTGAATTCTGACCCAGGGCCCTATGAAGCTGGTAAACTCCCTATCGAGGGTTCAGACATCAGCTCCTAACACATTCTCAGCATCCCATCCTACCATAAAGCCCATCTTAAGCACCTCTTTAGCTGGCAGCCACTAGCTATCCCCATCAGTGTCTGTGGTTGGCTGTAGCATTTTCTGGGTCCATGGTCTCAACTGTCTGGAGAATCAACGGTTCTTCTGCAGGAGCCTGCACCACACATCCTTCCTCCTCCTCCACCAGTTCTGACTGTTTCTGAGCTGTTTCCTTTTATCTGTCCCCTTCACCTGGCACATACACAGCAGGGGAAAGGAAACATGGTCTCCTGCACTCACAGTGACTGATCATCCCCTGTTGGCCCAGTGCAGGGCTGATACACCCTCTAACACTCAGCAATGGTGAAGTGTGAAATCAGAGGGACAGACATAGGAGACAAATTGTTTAGAAATGCTTGTTCAGCAGAAATGACATCAAATCTGTAAAGTCTAGTTGGCTTCTAATTAACTTGATTTATTTATGTTGAGTTAATATTACTTTCCTTTGTGACTAATAAAACCCAGTCAATCCAAGAGACATAGTGTGCATTGGATTTGCTCTTCAACTTTGCCCCGCAGTAACAAGTTGGACAACTAAAATGAGCTCTGAATTCCTTCCCTTCTGAGAGACGCTGCCATTGTTCTCATTCATTTGGTAAACACATGTGAGGCTGTTGTCAGGCCAAAAGGAAGAACTGTGTATTGATAATGTTGACTTGTGACTACAAATCTCAGAAGCTTCCTGTGGATTGAGGAAATAGCCACATGAAAACAGGCATTCTGAAGACAAAGGGATGCAAACCTGTCCTTTTGTTCTGCTCGGGAAGAATTGTAGCAGGGGTTATCAAACAGAATTTCATATATTTGATGTGCTTGTTGACAATGCAGTTGTCAAGTACTGGTCTCACCCCTCCTTTGGACCAGGGAATTAGGAAGTACCATGAGTAAAGTTCCACCTCTGTGGCTCTCATGTCCTTATAGCAGCGATCCTTAATCTGCTGAAGAAGCAGAGACTCAGGAGAGGGTCTTCTGAACAGGGTTCAGATAGGTGGGTGGGAAGAGGCAGTGGAAGTGTATTAGATGGTTGTGAAGTTTTGGGGATCACCCAGACAAGTAATGGTTCTTCCACAACCAGCCTTGGAGCTTTGGAGACCTTAATACTATGCTGCTTTGGCTCAGAGCCCTGACACCAATAGCCAGCCCACAAGCATAGAGATCTCACCCTGACCTAGAATTGGCTAGAATTTAAGAGTGAGGGGGGAGAAGAAGATGACAACTTATGGTTTCAATAATTATTTTTGAAGGGCAGGATAGGACTTTATACAATAAATTTGTCACACAGACCAAATTTATTTAGGATTAAAAGGGAAGATCCAATCAATTCAATTAAATGGTTTTTTTCAATGTCAAGCATAAGAATTCACCTGAATATACTTTTGTGGATAAAAATATTCTCAGGAAAGCAGCAAAAGATGTTTTTATGTCTATAATTTCCATAATTCAAAGAATTTTTACAATGGAGCATGTGGGCGTGAAGAGATTTTGGTCACAGGCAAACTTTTTTTGGATTGTAGCATTCAAGCCAAATGCAAGAATTTTAACAAGTACTACATCATCAGTGATAATGAATGTGACTGATTGCTGACTGCATACTCTGGGGTTCTTTCCTTGTTTATAAAATGAAGTGCTCAGTCAATGGATTTTGAATGATGTCCACAGGAGTCCACAATGGTATTTTTTCGAGACAGACTCCATCTCATCCATCACTTCTAATTTCCTTACAAGTCTACCTCATTATTGATTTACAGTGATATTCCATCACCTTTGTTTTTGTCAATACTTGTACAACAGTCATCACTACTATTCTACCATGTTTCTGTTATCCCTATTGTATCTGGTTTCACTTCCTCTAACAGTAGTTCTAGTTCCTTCATTTTGTCACCCAGGTTCCTCACATTGATATACAAATATTTTAAATTTTGCTGTTTGGATTTACTAACAGTCCTTACATGATTTGGCACAGTCATTCTATTGCCAGTGTCACCTATTAGACTGGTATCTGCTCTGCCTTTCCTCTTGATGTCAATTCTCCTACCAACAGCTGTGTACTTTCTTACTTCATATTCCTCCCTCTCTCAGGTGTGGAAAGCATCTCTCCCAAATCGCTAGTTCAGCGTTTCCCAAACTGTGTTCTGCGTAACACTGGTGTTCTGTGCAATGTGAATAGGTGTTCCGTGAAAAAGTTTCTATGCTAGTGATACTTTTTCCTTCTAAAATATTAAATACAAAATGATGTGTGCATCAAAAATACTAAGGTATTTGAATAGTAGATGATTTTCCCTCATTCTTCCCTCTTTTTTATTCTTTATTCTTTATAAAATAAAAGACATCCTAAAAAAACTAATTCTTTTAAATCAACTTCTGAGCAATATGTGCAGCAATTTTTCAGTATGAAACACCCCCTCCCCCTCCCAAGATCAGCATGTATGTGTTCCGTCAATATAGTCCAAGCCCAAAAGTGTGCTGCGACCAAATCAGTTTGGAAAAGGCTGCGCTAGTTTAAAGTTCTCTTAATCAGTTGTGCCAGTTTCCATCCTAGAAACCCATTTCCCTCCCTGCTCAGATGAAGTCCATCTGAACAGAACAGTCCTCTGTCCCTGAATGCCTCCCATGCATCCCAAAGCCCTCCTTATAGCACCATTGCCTGATTCAACTGTTGAACATCATATATTCTCCTCTAAGGACAAGCAGAATCCTTATAGCACCATTGCCTGATTCAACTGTTGAACATCATATATCCTCCTCTAAGGACAAGCAGAATCCCACTGAAGATCACCTGAGCCTCGATTTCCTTTCAAGTCTTCCCCAGCCTGACATACTCATCTTTGATACATTCCAGTGAGAATCTAGTTGAATCATTTGAATTCACACGACGGACAATAGGTGGGTTCTTCCTTGCTCCTGTTAGTATCCTCTTCAGCCTCAGGTCCACATCCCATATCTTAGCACCTGGCAAACAGCAGCTTCTGTTCTCTGGATCAGCTATGGTTACAGGCCTGTCTGTTCTTCTTAGTAGAGAGTCTCCAATCATCTAAATCTCCTTTTTCCTGGTAATGGTGCAATTCTACAGCCTATTCTCTGTTCTTTCAGGCTACAAGGCCTCTTGTCTACTATTGTCTCTTGCTATCCTATAGAATCATTCCTGTATCCTCCCTAGGCTCTTATTTGGTAGTATCTCCATTGGCTCATCCACTCTTTGTATAGGACTAGCTGCTCTTCTCTTCTTCCTTGCCCTGACACCAGGGCAAGATTATCGGAGGAGCTTTAGGGGCTTAAGCCCCAGGACCCAGCCAAAGAGCGGGGCGTGCTCTTCAGCCCCTAAAATCCCTCCAGTAATCTAGCACCCACCCAGATCAGCACCTGTTCACTTTTCCTGGGGGTGGGGCCAGCTGGATTGAAATGAGGCCGCCCACCACCGCTCCATCATGGCCTTCCAGGGCCCGTGGCCCCGGGGGGCTGGGTTGGAGGTCCCCACGCCGTGTGCCAGTTGGTTCCTCCACCCCCCGGGAAGATTGGTCAGAACAGCCTCTGGCTCCATGGCCCCCCACTGTGATGGGGGGCCCCCACAGTGGGCGGGCCACCCAGGGCCCCTGGGCTGGTTAATCCGGCACTGCCTGCCACCTTCGGTTACCAGCACCTAGAGCCCTTCTTCATTTTTCAGCTCTGCAAACCTGTTCCTGAGCTCTATTTCTTCTTTACTAGCCTGTCTTTTCGTCTTCCTGGTTCTCGCAGTCACATGCTTCCATTGGCCTCTTTCCTCACCCAGCAGTCTCCCTTCAGAGTTCTTTAAGCCATTATTCACCTGCAAGTCTGGGTTTTTCCCTTCAGCCTCTTCATGCTATTGCTCCCCCAGCTGCTTGAATGCCCTTCTAAACTCAACCAGAGCTTCCATCGGCATCTCCAAGCCTGAAATCTTCTCTTCCATCAGGTCAATGAAGCGGCAATTCATACAAATGAAGCTCTTTTGAGGTACCCCCTCCAGAATCATGTACATCCCACATCTTCCACATCTAGACATTTTTTCTTCCACTGCTTCAGTCACTAACACTGCTGTCTCTGTATTTGTCATAGCTTTCCCACCTTCTTCCTGTCAGTAAGAGACAAGAAAGCACCAAAACACATACCCCCAACAATCACCACAGCAATAGCACTTATTCTAGCATTTATGGATTAACTCCTGTCACAAAGCAATCACTCCATATTTGGCTTCTCAGTCCTTATCCTCAAAGGTACATAACACTTTCAACAAATGAGCCAAGAGCTCAAATTCATCACTCTATTACACACTAAAAACCATGGAGTTAAGAGAGACACTGGTTTTATGGTTTACAACAATGATTTGTAACATGACCCACTACATGCTAACCCAGAACTGCCCACTTCGTTTTAAGTGGTCTCCCCCAACAATTTTAACCCCTTACACTTAGCAAACTGCCTCAACTTGTATTTAGTTTAGACATTCAGCTTTCCTGCACCAGACCTAAAGAAGAGCTCTGTGAATCTCAGAAGCTTCTACCTTCCCCTACTAGAAGTTGGTTCAGTAGAAAATATTACCTCATCTACTCTGTCTCTCTTTTATCTTGTGACTAACATAGCTACAACAACACTGCACTTCTTTTTACTTCTCAGACAAGCCTAACGAGATGGGTTTCTTTTTCTGCTAGCAAGTATAGTCACTTTCAAAAATGCTAATTGGAAATATATACTCCAAATCCCCACTATTAGTAATGAATGAAAACACATGAAGCGTGCAGGAAAAAGTATAAAGAACCAAACCAACTCTTAATGGAGTTGGAAATAATAAGCAGCTAATATGAGGCATTGTGGGTGTACACAATTAAGGAAAGCTTGCCACTCTCAATTTGTTCTTCAGCACACAGCTCTTGGGAGAACTAACATGAAAATTAACCCGTTTTGTCTCACAGCCCAAGTGAATGAAGCTAGTGAGCTCTGAGTGCTGTTGGCCCCATCAGCACATTAGCTGGGACATGTCGCACAGTAATATCCTTCCCTTTAAATCTTAACTCAAACAGACCAGCTAATGTGCAAACCTTGCTGTCTTCATTACAGAACAAAAGAATTCATGATAGTTAACTTATGCCTTCACACAGCCTAATATGACATTTACCTCTGCTGTCGAAGAGAAGACAATGTTTAAGCAGCTACAATTCAAATGAAACCCAGTTTTCTTTTCATTTGTAAAGATGCAACATTGCTATTGTTATGGCTAAGGCAGTTTCCATTTTAAACCTTTTTTTCCCCCCAATTGCTGTAAATTTTTTCAAATAATACCTTTGGGCTGAAATCTCTGACGTTCGATGTTAGCCCAGAAGTGACATTTAAAAAGTTTTAAAAAACCATTCACTTGTTTGAGTTATTCAAAAATGGGACAATTGTCCCTCCTTCCTTCCTACTTCAGATACTTTGAGTTCAGGTACCACAGAAGTAACATGACATTTGCTGCCATCCTATTGTTCACTCTACTTGTGTGTTCTACTACTTCTCCCGTCCTGTATCTGTCTCGTCTAATAAGACTATATACACTCTTTAGGATAGAGATGTCTGTGTTTGTACAGTGGGACCCCATTCTTGGTTTGTCCTGAGGCACTACCACAATAAACGTGATTAACAATAACAATAAGAGAGCTTTGTTTTAAAATGTCATACCATGTCTGAATAAATCTATTTTTGGGTGAAAAAATAGCAAAAGAGAAGCTGATACTGCAAAGACTTGCATATCTACTTCACTGTATGCAACATGAATAATCCCTCTAAAGTCTGGGGGACTATTCAGGTGGCATCCAGTTAAGTGTGTGTCTAAGACTACACTGCTCACCGCTGGCAGTGACATCTTGGGTATGTGTAGCTACACACTGCAGTGAAAAGTAAGCTGTGTCCACAAAAGCTCCACAACAGCAGTGTGTAGCTGCACCTCTGAATGAAAGGCTCTGGTTGGGGGAGAAAGTGGAGAAAGGCACCAAGAACAGGCAGCTGCTGGAACCTTCCCCTACTGCCAGTGTCTTAATGCAGCAGCTCCCTGCTACTCCCCTCCCCCGGCTGCAGCCATTCCCTCGGAGCAGAAAAGGGACACAGTGTAAAACAGCAGTGTAGATTGGAGATCCACTCCTTGGGTGTATGGATAGCCACGCAGGACAAATACCTTTAGGGTCCAGGCAAGTCTTTATTTGCCTACGCAGTGCCTTACAGTCTACACTGCTATTTATGTGTGTGTTCGGGGTGTATGCCATGTATGTACTCTACATTCCAGAGTAAGCACTGGCTGGTGTAGACGTACTCTCAGTTGTTGTGCAGGCAACCTTAATTCCAGCATTTCTAAACTTTAGAGAACTTGATTTGCAACTTTAATTTATTTTATCCCTCTTTTTTTGAGGTAATATTGAGGTTTCTAGTGCCTTGATACTACTGTGATGAGGACCCTACAAATATATATGATTGTACTATAGTACTTAGATTAACACGTATGGATTTACCAAGATTTGAGTTCAAACCTACGAGATTAAATTAGATAGTGTAGGACAAATTCAGATAATGCTGCAAATTCAGATTATCCATGTGTATATATTTTGACTCAAGGCTAGCTTAAAAAAAACCCAGAAAACACCCCAAACCCCAACCCTATATATTTCTTGAAAGTATCCGAAAATACAAATTAGGCTCAAGAATATGTGAATGCAAATACAGAAGAATATTAAGGAAATATTCAAACTAACCACTAAAAAAACCAGATGGACCATCTGATCTTTGCAGATGTGGCTCCGGTGATAATGCCATACCAGTGACAACCATGAGAAAATATGGAGTGATTTAGAACACAGAATGAAGAAATGGAAAACATTCTTGTCAGCCTGCAGAAGGAAAAGAGTTATGACTGGTTTAATCTATTTATGATTCAGAAAAGGCTTTACAGATTATTTTGGCTTTGAAAATAAATCTTATAAGCCCAAATACAAAAGGCTGTAAATCTCCAGAAAAAATGCAACACATACAGTACCTGTGGCATGCTAGCAGCTTGGTTATGAAGTGTGCAGCTAAAAAAGATTTCGAAGAAACATTGGCATTTTTTGTCCTTGGTCTTTTGGAGGCAAGATCAAGATAGGAGACAGCCTTCCATCTAAGCACTTCCTGCTATTTTGCTTACACAATGGAATTGGCATGGCAGAGTTGTACATGCATGCTGAACCCCCAACCATCTGACCAAAGGAAAAAGCACAGAGACTGTAGTAATTTATTAGGGTGGGGAAAAATGAGAAGAATAAAAAGGGGTACCCACCACTTTAGGATGGTGGGTATGGGGAAAGTAGGGCTAGAGCTACTCTAAAGAATCAAATTTCACTTAGTATTTACATATGAAATCTGATGTCCTCATGAAGGTCTGTGAATGTACATTAGTGAGGCATATGAAAACCTAATTAGACTCACTGATATTTCATGTTTTTATTAGCCTTCATTTTTACACCTTTTTAAGAACCAAGTGAAAGCTAGAACCGTTCCTATAATATCATTAGAGTGATTCCAAATTACAGGAAAAGTATGATTACCCAAAAGCCTTTAAGACTTCGAACCGAGCTGGATAACTCCCCCAATTGCAGACTTGACTCATCATCCTCAAGGTTGGTTGGCACAGGATGAAGTGGTGGCAGCTGTGTTCCAGGCAGACTGCTTGGGGAGGATTATTTATATGAAAGGGTTGGAAGGACTCTTCCAACTGATTTTGATTTGTTGGTGAACAGAAAGAAGTATTTCGTTTTGGGGTCTCCTCCTTCCCCCTTAATGTAAAAGCAGCTGAGGGGATTTGAGCATCTGATAACATAGATCAGAGGATTATAAGTGAAGTTGCAACACACAGTAACCTTAACTCTAATTTTCATTATTTCAAAAGCTGTACTGTACTTCTAATACTCATATGCTAAATTGTGAAGTTGTGATACACTGCAGAAAGTTAAATTGCATTCACCGTGTCCCTCTGGCTATCTCACAGGTATTTTGATCACTGATTCATGTTCCCCTGACTCAGTACAAACTTCTGAGCAGCTTTAGACAGCTGCTTTTAAAAAATGGAGTGAAAAACATACTTTTTTCCTCCAAATCTGGAGATTTCCCCTAATGATTAATTAATAAGTGTTACTTAGTCTTGGGCCGTCAGTGGTTTTCAGTGGTGTTCACTCAGGATCTCTCAGGTTAGAAAGCAGGAGTGCTATAACTTTACAAGGTCCGAAATTCTTGTGGACAGTGTAATACGGGTTTTGCTTTTACCTCTACTAGATGATAAGGTAACACTTAACATTAATACTTAACATTGTTACATATATATTGTGAAAGCTTTAGAGAGCGTCTTTCAGGTTTCCTAAAGGCAGCTTGATATATTAAAAATAGTACCTGTAAGAAAGTTCTCTAAAATAATTTTCTGAAACATGTAGCAGGTACAGAATATATGCTGGTGTAGGATACAGATTTAATTGGCACCCCTATACATGAGCTACATAACTCATTCAAGGCTCTTCCATTTGAGATTAATTAAACATTCCCAAGCTGTCGTATTTATTTCTATTATAAGATGTAAGTTTTTGTATTCAAAGTCCTCTACAAAGCATCAAAGTTTTGTTTGTTGGCATCTGTAATACAGCTGCTTTTTATTTTTTTTTTAATTATTGTGTTTCTTATTTTCTTCAATAAGTTAATTTCTGACGGAATGTAGTTCCATATTTGGAGAATGGGTTAATCAATGACATGTTTTTCCCCAGTCCCTTACTCTGTTTCCCTACGTAACAAACTGATATTAAAACTGTTCAGGACAACTATTTTCCTAAAGCTCAGTAGGTGACAATTTTATGGGATTAGGACAGACATGCATAAATATTTTTGTTACATTCCACCAAACCATGTGATTTTTTTTCCCAACCACAAAAAAGCTCTTTGATGGCTACATTAAGCAAACAGTTCTTAATATGACAGGCATCCACTCATGAACAAATCCTTACATTTATTAAAGAGAAGTCAGAGTTGTTGAGTGTCTGAGTCTGTACCAGAGCCCACTGAAGTCAATGGAAAGACTCTTTTGACTTAAATGAAATTTGGATAAGGTCCTGTCTGAGTGGCATTAATTAAGGATATCTTGTGGGTAGATTGTGTGATTCAGTATAGTGTATAATAGGAACCAGAGGTACTGCACAAACCAACCAATGGGCACATTTTCTGCTGAATCTTATTATCAACATTAAGGGATCTGAATGCTCATTGATGACCTTGGATAGCCAAGGTCCAAAGGCATAGCCGTGTTAGTCTATTGCAGAAAAACAACAGAGACCTGTGGCACTTTTAAATCCTCACAGATTTATTTATCACATTAGCTTTTGTGGGAGAAAATCCCACTTCATCAGATGCTTCAAAGCATCTGACGAAGTGGGATTTTCTCCCGCGAAAGCTCATGCGATAAATAAATCTGTTAGTCTTTAAAAGTACCACAGGACTTCGTTGTTTTTCTTGGATAGCCAGTCACCATGAAAAAGATCTTCATTATAAAGATAACCTCTTTTTACTCTAAGATGCACATAAAGCTGTTAAGTAGTCCTCAAGTTTCAAAAAGTCATACATTTTGGCCCACTAAATATTGAAGGAGAAAATAAAAGAATTCCATAGCAGAGCCAGACCTACTTCAAAGCAATTGCAGCAATTTTGACAACAATTCACGGATATATTGTACCTTTATATAACTATTCCACCTTAGGATCAACTCTGAGAATGAATCGTGATGCAGTGTCACAGTTTGTCTCCTGCTCTCCTGCCATCGGGGAGAATACATTTTTGTCAAGCAGCTGTGTGTTCAGCCAATCATTCTGGCCAGTGAGGAGGGGAATGGAGCCATGCTCTTTTCAATCCCTGCCCATTCTTGGTACTTCTCTGCCAACACTTACTCAAAGGCGCTTACCAGGTACTTACTCTTACTTGGCACTTACTCGAGGGCATTTACTCAAGGGCAGAGGGTTGAGAGAGTAGACCTTCTCTTTGTGGCCAGAGTTAAAAAATAAGCAGAGTTGAACAGTGGATTAAAGAAATGCAGGGCTTACTATTACCCTCTTCTGGGTAGCTATGCAAGGGCTCGAATCATCCTGCCTGCAGTGTTAAACAACATTTTGAGCTTTTCCGCACTATTACTCCTTCCACATAAACACGGTGCAAGATTATTTTAAAATGATAGATGCATGTATATTTTAACAGGAAAGAAATATAGAGTTACCAGTGGTTCAATCAGAATAATATCAGGAGGGATAAAAGAATCTTCCAAAGCCCGAAGCTTCCTTAGACACCTTTAATGGAAATGGTGATGTTGACCATTGCCTTTAATGAAATAACAATTTTTAAAGGACTTTAGCTGCTGTGGCTATGAACATGTCATTAACAGTCATACAGAAGATAACAGTACCAAATCACAAAGGGGTAGCCGTGTTAGTCTATTGTAGAAAGACAACAGAGTCCTGTGGCACTTTTAAAGACTAACAGATTTATTTATCGCATGAGCTTTCGTGGGAGAAAATCCCACTTCGTCAGACGCTTTGAAGATAGGAAAGTTACCTGTGCAAGTTGTTTCATGAAGTTGATGGATTTCCACTTCAAACGGCTATATTCAGTGCCCTCCATGTAGTCAAATTCCAAAGGGGTAGCCGTGTCTGACGAAGTGGGATTTTCTCCCACGAAAGCTCATGCGATAAATAAATCTGTTAGTCTTTAAAAGTGCCACAGGACTCTGTTGTTCCAGTACCAAATCAGTTCATACTAACTTTGGATAAGCAGCACTTCTGGAAGCAATATTGCTAGTGAATATGAGGTGGATCACCATCCCTCTCAAAAGTATCACTTCGATAGATGGTATTTCTGAGAGTAGGATATTCACAGAATGTGACTGCGAAAAGTCAATTATCTGGGGTAAATGTAGTCTCATCCTACAATCGATACAGGCACTAAGGCTATGTCTACACTTGTTAAGTCGACTTAACAAGGTCAACTTTAAGTCGACTTAAAGTCAACCTTGTTAAGTCGACTTAACAGTAGACATAGCTGTCCACACTGCCTTTAAGTCGACTTAATAAGGTCGACTTAGTGCTATTCCCCATCTGATTAAGTCGACCTTCAGAGGTGGTGTTATTAAGTCGACTTAAGATGTTATTAAGTCGCTTAAGGAAGCGCTTAAGTCAACTTAATAAAAGCCCACGGCTTTGTGTAGGTCAACTTAAGCATCCTTAAGTCAACCTAAGTTGGCAGTGTAGACGCATCCTAAGATTGGACATACCTGCACATAGAATACTAGAGGAGGACTACATAAGTAGCTGCAGGCCATGACTGAAAATTTTGTAGGAAAAACTTGCATAGCATCTGCCCAATGATCAAATTGAAAGGGCATACAATCGGTGGTTTTGTCATACAGACAATTCTCATTGCTGTTGTTTAAAAAAGGGGAACAATAAGAAAGAGATGGACCACAGCTGCTTCCATTAATGCCTAATAAATATGGATACCTTCAATTTGAAAATCACACTTCTCTTTGAAAACATTGTATCTAATATATAGTTACAAGTAACAGTTAAGATGACTAAAACTGAAAATAACCACATTTTAAAAAAAACAACAATACTTTCTTTTTTCTACCTTGTACGTTTGACAGCATGGTCTCATTCTATACTAAGGATACATGTATAAATAGCATGTCAAATAGCATGGCTAATAAGTGATTATTTGATGTTTTAATAAATGCCTATTCAATTGATATAGTTTTTTAGCAAAGCCAACAGGTCAATAGAGGTTGCCTTTAACAATAGCTTAAAACACCTATAATACATACCTCATGGTTCAAACATGCTTACAGCATCAATGAACTAGAAACTATTTATATATAGACAACAGCACTTTGCATATAGGCTGCGTCTACACTGGTAAATTAAGTCGACTTAAGCTTAAGTCGACTTAATGCGCCCTGCGTCTACACTACACTTTCCTTAAGTCGACTTAAGCAGCTTGCTTAAGTCGACTTAAGGAAAATAAAGTCGACTTAATGAAAAGTAAGTCGACTTTATTAAACCACCTTTCTACTCGACCTAAGGCTTAATTCGACTTTCTAAAGTCGAATTAAGCCAGTGTAGCCCTGGGGTAGCCCTAAGTCGACTTAGGGCTACCCGAGGACTACACCAATGCCCTCCCTGCCGGGGGGGGGGGGCAGAGAGAGAGCCTGGCATGCCCCCCAAAGGGCAGGGCATGTGGGCACAGTGTGACACTGTCTGGATTTAGGGAAGCATTTATGATATTATTTTCTATGGATATCTCATAAATGCTATAATCTATAGCAGGGGTCTGCAACCTGTGGCTCTGGAGCCACATGCGGCTCTTTGGCTGCCCCCTTGCGGCTCTGGGCTCCCCCAACCACCGGGGTACCCTGCAGGAGGCCCATGCCTGGCTCTGGGCTTCCCCCAGCCACCAGGGACCCCACGGGCAGCCCATGCCAAGCTCCAGGCTTCCCCCCCCCCCGCATAAGGGGACCCTGCAGCAGAAATCCTGGCTTACCTCCCTGCACCTCCCACCAGGAGGCTACACCCATTGTGGCTCTCAAAACACTGTTATTGAAGGAATTTTCAAAAATGGCTCTTCTTATCTTTTGGGTTGCAGACCTCTGATCTATAGGAACTATGTCATGTTTGGTATCAATAGAAAGGTAGTAATTTGCTGGGAATGATTATATAGTTTATGTCTAGGAATTCTATTTTGTTTAGAAGTTAAGAATTTCATGTTATATCCATACTTTAACTTGTGTCCTTCTGGACAAATGTCTTAGACGGAGGGTGTGAACAACCATTGTCTCCTTAATGTTTAGTAATTTGCCAGGTGATATGGTTCCAGGGAGTAAACTGATGAGCCATTAAGGATACAATGGTTGTATTCTTTATGTCCTCAATGGCTCATCAGGATACTCCCTGGGACCACTAAGTCGACTTAACTAAGTTGACTTAAAGTCGACTTAGTTAAGTCGACTTAGTTAAAGTCGACTTAAAAGTGCAAGTGTAGACATAGCCATAGAGAGCTTCACCAATAATCAATGAGTAAAGGAGGGAGGTGACTATCTGAAGAATGATTTTTTTAAAAAAAGAAGAGGCTTTTTTAGTTTTTTTTTAATCAAATTGACAACATTCCTTTTTTTAAAAAGTGGGGCGGGAGAGAAAGAAAAGAAAAAGAAAAAAACCTTGAGAGAGCACAGCAGCTTACTAAAATGACACCAGAATTAGAAATTCATATTTAAAGTTGCATTTAAAAGAAATCATCAAATGTTGGAAAGTCCAGAATAGCAGTTATACTCAAAGGAGCTTGGGTCTGTCTCCATTCACCCAATATGTACGTAATGCTGAGTTTGTATAAAATAGAGACACTTTGGTGAAGGACTTTTAAATAAAGACTTTAAGAGATTTGCAGCCTCTGCTTGAAGACATCTTAAATTTATTTTATTTTTACAGTTCGCCTATGGAGTCAAAGAACCTTGGAGTTTATGACTTTGGTTTTTATGTATATGTCAACATCAGCAACATGTGCTCCTGCATCATAAAGAGCAAGCCACTACTATTTTTCATCTGGTCCTCAACAGTTTCCTAATAATTCCAGAGCCGGCAATTCTGTTTCAATGGTAAGTCTCAAAGTCTGAAAACATTTTAAATTTAGGAACCCCATATAATTTCAGAAAATTGTTCAAAATGATTTTCCTGTCTATGGTCACTTCTGATGAAGCAAAATACATATTTGTTTTTTCAGCAAATATGGTTAGTCTTAATGGTCTTAAAGAAGCCGGAAGGAAATTTCATATTCACAACTCTTTATTACGTTTTTATTTGTTTATTTTTAAAGGTTAAAGCTTATTCAGTGACAAGAATCACTACAGAGTTTATAAATTGCTTAGGATACTTACCACATTTGCAGGCATTTGAGCTGAGTTTGCAAAATGTGTTGTGATGGTGCCTTTTTCTCTCTAAACTGCCCCGCTGCCTTCTAGTGAGTCTCTGGGTGCATCTACACTTGTAAATTAAGTCGACTTAAGTAGGCTTAAGTCGACTTAATTTACTCTGTGTCTACACTTGAGTTTCCTTAATTCGACTTAAGCAGTTCCTTAAGTCAAATTAAGGAAAAGTTAGTTCGAATTAGTAAAAAAGACGGTTACTAACCTTTTCTGTAACTGTCGTTCTTCGAGATGTGTTGCTCACGTCCACTCCAATTAGGTGTGCGCGCGCATCGTGCACGGCTGCCGGAAAGGATTTCCCTAGCATCCCCAGAGGGTCGGCTACAGAGCCCCCTGGAGTCGCGCCTGTATAACGCGCCTTATAAGGGCTCGCCGACCCTTCCCCCGTCAGTTCCTTCTTGCCAAGGATCCGACAGAGGGGCAGGTGGGCGGGTTTGGAGTGGACGTGAGCAACACATCTCGAAGAACGACAGTTACAGAAAAGGTTAGTAACCGTCTTTTCTCCTTCGAGTGATTGCTCACGTCGACTCCAATTAGGTGATTCCCAAGCACTTACCGGAGGAGGGGTCGGAGATTAGCCTCTTAGGGACTTCAGTACTGCCCTGCCGACCGCTGCGTCCTCTGCTGCTTGTTGGGCGATCGCATAATGGGCTGCGAACGTGTGAATTGAGGACCAGGTTGCCGCTCTGCATATTTCCTGGATCGGTACGCAGGCTGCAAAGGCTGTCGACGTGGCCTGGGCTCTTGTCGAATGGGCCGTGATCTTTGGGGCTGGCTTATTGGCTAGCCCGTAGCATGTCTTTATGCATGATGTAATCCATGAGGAGATTGTCTGTGCAGAGACTGGATGTCCCTTCATCCTGTCGGCTACAGCCACAAACAGTTGAGGGGACTTCCTAAAGGCCTTTGTCCTTTCGATATAAAAGGCGAGGGCCCTTCGTACATCTAAGGAGTGTAGGGTCCGCTCTCGGTCTGAGGCGTGAGGTCTCGGGTAGAACACCGGGAGAAAGATATCTTGGCCCGTGTGGAAGGCCGAGACTACCTTAGGTAGGAAGGCCGGATGTGGTCGGAGTCGGACCTTATCCTTGAAAAATACCGTATACGGCGGCTCTGACGTGAGGGCTCGAAGCTCGGAGACTCTCCTGGCCGAGGTGATTGCCACGAGGAATGCGACCTTCCATGAAAGGTATAGTTCTGAGCATGTCGCTAAGGGCTCGAATGGGGCTTTAGTGAGAGCTCTAAGGACTAGGTTCAGATCCCATTGTTGAACTGGTTCCGTTACGTCGGGAAACCTTTTTGCTATGCCCTTGAGGAAGCGGCCCACGATAGTGTTGGAAAAGACGGAACAGCCCTCTATCGGAGGGTGTAGGGCTGAGATGGCCGCTAAGTGCACCTTCAGGGAGGATATGGATAGTCCTTCATGTTTGAGGTGGAGGAGATAATCAAGTATGTCCGGAAGGCTGGCCTCCCTCGGGGACAACGAACGTTCCCCGCACCAGATGGTGAAACGCTTCCACTTTGAAAGGTAAGTTGCCCTGGTGGAGGGCTTCCTGCTCTCCAGCAGGATTTCTTGAACGAGGCTCGAGCATTGCATTTCCTTCTGGTTTAGCCATGAAGCTTCCACGCCATGAGGTGGAGTGATTGAAGGTCCGGGTGGCGAACCACGCCTGCCTGTTGGGTGAGTAAGTCCGGCAACAGTGGGAGGTTGATGGGTGTTGCCACCAGGAGGTCTAGTAGGGTGGGGAACCAGTGCTGGCGAGGCCAGGCCGGGGCGATCATTATTACTGATGACTTGTCCTTTTTTATTTTTGACAGAACCAGGTGGATTAGTGGAAACGGCGGAAACGCATAGAGTAGACCGGTCTTCCATGGGATTTGGAAGGCATCCGCCAGCGACCCTGTACTCAGCCCCCGGAAGGAGCAGAATCTGCTGCACTTGGCATTGTCCTGTGTGGCAAACAGGTCTAGATGGGGAGTCCCCCAGGACTGGAAAATGGAGTGAAGTACCTCCGTGTGCAACGACCATTCGTGTACTTGAATAGCCCGGCTCAAGGAGTCTGCCAGGGCGTTCTGGACTCCTGGAAGATAAGACGCTTCCAAGTGGATATTCCAGGGAATACAAAATCGCCAGAGGTCCAGGGCTTCTTTGCATAGGGGGGAGGAGCGGGCCCCCCCTTGCCTGTTGATATAGAAGACGGTTGCGATGTTGTCCGACTTCACTGCCACGCATTGGTTCTGTAAGTGGTGTTCGAAGGCCCGACAAGCCAGGAGCACTGCCCGCAGCTCCCTGACATTGATGTGACTGGACAGGTCTCGTTGTGTCCATAGGCCCTGAGTTTTTAGGTGGCCTAGGTGGGCCCCCCAACCCAAGTCTGATGCATCTGTCACCAGAGTCAAGGTTGGTTGTGGTTTCTGGAAGGGGGCTCCCGAGAGCACCACATGGGCGTCTGTCCACCACTGTAAAGACGTCAGAATGTGAGGAGGAATGGTTACTACCTTTTCTAGCCGATCCCTGGATGGTTGATACACTGAGGCTAGCCAAAGCTGCATGGGTCTCATGTGTAGTCTGGCATGGGGAACGACATAGGTGCACGCTGCAAAGTGGCCCAACAGACTCAGGCATGTCCTGGCCGTGGTCATAGGGTGGCAAGACAGGTCCTCTATCAAAGCTCCAATGTTGAGGAAGCGTGTTGGTGGGAGGGATATTGTGCAGGTGATGGAATTCACTACTGCCCCAATAAACTCTATTTTCTGTGTTGGCACCAGAGTGGACTTTTTTAAGTTTATTAACAGACCGAGCGTGTGGAAGGTGTGTCTGATGAGGTCTATGTGTTCCTTTACTTGTGCACTGGACTTCCCTTTCACCAGCCAATCGTCCAGGTATGGGAACACATGCACTCTCCTCTTTCTGAGGAAGGCTGCCACGACCGCCATACATTTCGTGAAAACCCTGGGTGCCGTAGACAGGCCGAAGGGGAGTGCTGTAAACTGGAAGTGATCGTTTCCGACCACAAATCTTAGGAATTTCCGGTGCCTCGGGATGATTGAGATGTGGAAGTACGCATCCCTGAGGTCGAGGGTGGCGTACCAGTCCCCTGGATCCAAAGAGGGGGTGATTGAAGCAAGGGAGACCATGCGGAATTTGATCCGTTTTATAAATCTGTTCAGCGCCCTGAGGTCCAGGATTGGCCTGAGGCCTCCTTTTGCTTTCGGGATCAGAAAGTACTTTGAATAAAAGCCCCTTCCCTGCAGCGCTAATGGGACCTCTTCGACCGCTCCTAGGCTTAGGAGCTGCTGGGCCTCCCTGCGAAGATGATGTTCGTGAGAGGGGTCCCTGAAGAGGGACGGGGATCTGGGGGGGCGGGGGTAGGGGGTAGAGTGGAATTGGATAGAATATCCCACCTCTACCGTGCGTAGGACCCATCTGTCCGTTGTAATAGATGCCCAGGCTTGGTAGAAATGGGACAAGCGGTCTCTGAAAAGTGGGTTTGGATCCGGGAGTTCTGGTATTCCACCCTCGGGCGGTCCTTCAAAAGCCCTGCTTTGGGCCTTGGGATTTGCCCGGGGGGCCATCGTGCTTCCCCGACGAGGGGTAAGGCCTCTTTCTGTTATGGCCCCCAGTGTTGGTTCTGCCCCTCCTACGGCCCAAGTCCTGCCGTTGTTGCTGTTGGTAGGGGCGTGGCGGGGGCTGCGGCTTAAAGTGACGCCTTTGCGTCGATGGTGTATGCATTCCCAAGGATTTCAACGTCGCCCTTGAATCCTTGAGGCTATGGAGCTTGGAATCTGTCTGCTCCGAGAAGAGGGATTGGCCCTCGAAAGGGAGGTCTTGGACAGTCTGCTGGACCTCGTATGGGAGCCCCGAGGCCTGCAGCCACGAGCTGCGACGCATTGAGATACCCGAAGCCATGACCCGTGCAGCTGCGTCTGCCGCATCTAGGGCCGACTGGAGGGAGGCTTTGGCCACCTCTTTGCCCTCATTTGTCATTGCCGTAAACTCCTTCTTGGAGTCCGGCGGCAATGCGGTGGCATATTTCTCAACCGAGGACCAAGAGTTAAAAGTGTACCTACTCAGGATGGCCTGCTGGTTTGCCACCCTGAGTTGTAAACCTCCTGTGGAGTACACCTTTCTGCCATAAATGTCCAGTCTCTTAGCATCCTTGGCCTTTGGCGTTGGTGCCTGTGCCCCCTGCCTCTCCTTGTCGTTGGCAGCCGCCACGACGAGTGACCCTGGAGTTGGGTGAGTGTAAAGGTACTCATACCCCTTGGGAGGCACAAAGTATTTCCTCTCCACTCTCTTCGGAGTGGGCGACACTGAAGAGGGGGTCTGCCAGATAGACCTCATGGTTCTATCAATAGTCTTTATTAGGGGCAGAGCCACCCTCGAGGGAACTGAAGAGGTCAGAATGTCTGTCATGGGGTCCTCTGTGTCCTCAATGACCTCCTGGGCTTGAATGCCCAAGTTGAGGGCAACCCTTCTAAGGAGGTCCTGGTGCGCCCTGCCATCCTCCGATGGTGGGGCCGGTGCAGAGCCTGCTACTGCCTCGTCTGGTGACGAAGACGAGGAACCCTTGACAAGGGAGCAGTCTTCCTCTTCAAGGGTATCGTGCGGCGTCGAGGCTTCGGCAGCGGTGCCGGTCTCCTCGGGTGGAGGCACGGTGCCGGTCCCACGCGGTGCCGTGCTAGGTGGACGGTGCCGGTCCCCTTCCGGTACCGAGTCTGGGCGGGAAATTGTCTCGGATCGACTACGTGGTCTGTGAAAAGTCGGTGCCGTAGAGAGGGAACGAGATGAATGCGTCCCCTTGGACTGATGATATGCCCAGGGCGTCCAGAAAGGCCAATTATTAGGGTTCTGCCATGCAGGACCCCACGGTGCCGGAAACGCCTCCTTGCGGTGCCGTGAGGAGGAGCGGGAGCGGCTCCGTTGGGACGCGATCGATCCCTCCTCGGACTCCGAAGGCGATACGCTCCTGGGCGACCATGGCGGTGCCGTGGGTCTCGACCTCGGGGAGCGGTGCCTTGGAGAGTGAGGGGCCGGTAGCGGCGTGGGTTTGCCCCTTGACTGACGGGGCTTACCCGGCGCCGGAGTAGCGGTCGCAGAGTCGGGATCACCTCTACGCGGTGCCGTACTCTCTATAAGCTCCCTGGCGGCCTCGAATGTCTCAGGCGTGGAGGGAGATCTTGTAATGTCCACATCCTCCACTAGCTCCTGAACGGAGATCACCGGAGCCGGACTAGATCTCCCGATGTCCCGGGGCGGAGGTGACGACCTGGGCGTCCTTGGGGTGGCAGCGACGTGGCCCAACACGGGTCGCACGGTGTCCTTACCCCTGGCGCCGTCCTTAGTGGTCGGTGACCGACCTCTATCCGCCCGGTGTTTTTTCCGCGGCACCGGTGAAGAAGACCGGTGCCGGGGCCCGGGTTTCGGTGCCGACGATACCCGGTGCCGATTGTCCTTCCCCTGGCTCGAAGGCCCCGGTGCCGGGGAACTCTTCGACGGCGTCGAGATCGTAGTCGGCGCCGGAGCGTTGGGGGAGGGTCTAAGTGCCGCCTCCATGAGGAGTACCTTGAGTCTTTGGGAACGGTCCTTTTGAGTCCTGGGCCGGAACGATCTACAAATTTTGCACTTCTCCCCCAAATGCTTTTCGCCGAGGCACTTTAGACAGGTGGAGTGCGGGTCGCTCTTGGGCATAGGCTTGTTGCACTCCACACACTGTTTAAAGCCTGGGGCTCGAGGCATGCCCCGGCCCCTAGGCTTAGCAACTAACACTATTAAGTAGGTGGAAAGACTAGAAGAAGAAAAAGACTTGCTAAGTTCGAAAGTAAGGAGTATAGAGAGTGCTAGGGCGGATCTCTACAACGAGAGACCCAGAGTCCGACTAGCCGTCACTGCGGTAAGAAGGAACTGACGGGGGAAGGGTCGGCGAGC
This sequence comes from Pelusios castaneus, assembly GCA_007922175.1. Taxonomy (NCBI): domain Eukaryota; kingdom Metazoa; phylum Chordata; order Testudines; family Pelomedusidae; genus Pelusios; species Pelusios castaneus. The sequence goes on along the minus strand of ML685930.1, from coordinate 1,533,264 downwards.
CCTTATAAGGCGCGTTATACAGGCGCGACTCCAGGGGGCTCTGTAGCCGACCCTCTGGGGATGCTAGGGAAATCCTTTCCGGCAGTCGTGCACGATGCGCGCGCACACCTAATTGGAGTCGACGTGAGCAATCACTCGAAGGAGAACCTCTTTTTCTTCAAACTAACCCTTAATTCAAACTAGTTAGTTCGAATTAAGTGAATGTGGCCATATTAGTTCGAACTAACTGCTTAGTTCGAACTAACCAGCACATTGACCTTAATGCAACTGACTAATTCAAACTAAGCAAGTGCCCATGCTAGTTCGAATTAAATTAATTCGAACTAACTAAAATTAGTTCGAATTAGTTAGTTCGAATTAACTAATTCAAACTAACTTTGGTAAGTGTAGACATAGCCTCTGCTTTGTTTCCTTCACACTGCCCCCTTCCCTATCTCAAATGTGATTCCCAGCTTACTTATCTCTTTCTTCACTTTCATAGATATAAGGGCAAATGCAGAATCTATATACTTTGTTTTGGTCCTATGCTATATGCAGAAACCAATTCCAAGAAAAAAGTAATTCTTCCAATGAAGTCCCTAAAACTAGCCAAGGACACCTATCAAAGATAAGAGATTACAAAATCATGTTTACTTTTTGTTTGTTTTGTTGTTTTATACTAATCCATTTTGGAATGATGGAAAGCCAAAAAAGTTACGGAGCTTTTAAAATATTGTGTACTCTCGCTATTTCAACCTTCATATCTCGCCCCATTTGCCTCCAACTTTACAAGTAATTCTGCTTTTTCACAAGAACATCCTGTCTGTGAAATTTCAAGGCAAATTAGCTTAGTTTTGTTGAAATTGAAAAGGGAGCCTACAATGGAAAATTATTTTCAGTTTTGCAAATGAAAAGACTACCAACTCTTCATACTAAAGCACTTCATATCAATGCACTTTACATTAAACACTCTGTAAATGGAATGGTATAACAGTAATCTCCAACGACTCCTTGCTATATATCAGAAATTGCCTGTAAAATCACTAAGCTAACTTTTCTACCCAAATACTCAAAAAAAGACTACAGACTCCACTTTCTATGTGACCTACAGCCAGTCTTTTGATGGATTAATCTCTGTAATACAGCATTTACTTTTTTTGTGTGTGTCATGCATCATTTTTACACTTCATACCAAAATTACTGATGCTAAATTCCAGTATGCCTAATATTCATTTTCGCCTTCCATTGCACAAGCAGATTATGTGCATTGATATTAATCCTTTTTCTAAGTACTCTCAAGCCTCTTTAACAAATACCCATGCTGCCAAGCTACCACACAGAAGTCCTTTATATTATACCAACATGCAGTATGTGAGGATGTACATTATATTTCTGTTCTTGAGAGGACCAAACAGTTTGAAAGAAAAAAAAAAAAAACCTTTCCCTATACTTATTTTCAAGTAGAGCTGTTTATTTACCAAAAAATGTAGATTTGGTTCAGCTGAAACCATCAGCAAATCTGACACAAATCTGCTGAATAGTTTTGCACAATACAAATTTTGGGGGTAGATTCTGAGGGAGGACTTCGGCATCCTTCACAGAACAGAGAGGATGAGAGGTGCTCCTTTTCCACTCAATAGACCAGTGGCTAAGGCACTCACCTGAGATACGAGAGGCGAGTGACACAGCTGTGACACAGATCACAGTTTGGTTCTGTCTTCCCCCAGTTTCAGGGGGAAAATAAATTATATAAGCCCTTTTCCCGGCACATATTACTTCCTTCCATGCTTGCTCAGCGGTTCTGGACAGCACATGGAGGGGAAGCCATGAGCCAGGGCTCAGCCTGCCTCTCATCTTTTCCTGTCCTCTTCCCGCACCCTTGTGCAGGAGTGGAACCTGCAGCTCTGCTCTCCCTCCTGGGTAAAAGTTGGGTGATGAGGGTCACCTGAGGAGTGGAGTATGAAGGTTTTTTATGCTCCCTTACTCCCCTTTGTAGTTGCGCAACAAGATTCATGGTTGAGCTTTAAGGGATTAAAGATAAACCATAATGAATCTATTTTTGTTTGTTACATTCTAATGTGCTTATTAGATTATATCCTCAGAATATATCAATAGAACTACATCAGTTTACACTAGCTGAATCTGTTTTTATTTTGGATCCTAATAAGCTGCCAACAGAACTAATATGTAAGCTTCTTCATTTTTTTGCAAGTTTATGCTGCATTTGGGGCCTGATCTAAAGCTCATTCAGTTAACAGCAATCCTTTCACTGAGTGGACTTTGGATCATGCTTTGAGGAAAGGTATAACTCACAACTGCCTTTTTTTTTGTTTTTGGCTCGTGACAACCTATAATCTTTCTAAACATCATGACAACCTATAATCTTCCTAAACAGATCAAGCAAGAAGCATACTGTATATCTGATTCACTACTGCTTTACTCTAGTTTTACTGCATTGATTTCAATGGAAAGATTAATCAGGTTCTTTGTCTGCAAAGTCTGGTCTGTAACCTAGGCTTTCACATGTTAAAATATTTCAGTAGCTTAATCAGAAGCCTTAATAATGCAAACTTAAAGGTCTAAAACTGCGGATTTGAATATATACTAATATATCTGTGATATTTCAGATACAACCACAGGTGATGATGAATAGGTCAAATTCTGCCCTCAGCGTAACTGGTATCTGCAGTGTTAATACTGTTGGTCTGCTGTAATTATTTAGCACTTCTGAGGGCTTCATTTACCTTGAATCCAGTAGAAACGTAGAGAGCTCATGTTACCATATGTTCACACATATTTGATTGCTGCAATTTCATAATTTCATTTCAAATACCACAAGGAAGCAGAAATTAATGTATTTCTGAAAAGCAGCTAGCTAATCAAAGCATGGGTCCCTTAGAGCTGACATTCAGATTCCATAATCATTTGCTCTTGATATGGCAAACTGTTAATATCTTAACATTCAGAAAGCTGCACTTCCCAGACATGCAGAAAAACTACATGCATGCTGTTTCCTATACTGTAAAGTTTCTCAAATTTGGCATTGTAGAATTTGACTTTCCCCACCATATATGGATGTGCATTACTGTATGCACTAAAAAACAAGCACACATAAACATGTACTTCCATTTATCAGAGATGTAGGGTTCAAGCCATTACTGTTATTTCAGTCTGCTGTGGGCTCTCAGTGCTCAGAGGGCACTCTATACCAAATACATATAAGTAGTCAGCTGACTTAAAATTTAACACAATCCAAGTGCATATTTGTCCTTTCTAAAGTCTTGTGATCAGAGCTGCCTACAAGAATGTTGTAGGCCTTGAACAGCCAACTTCCGCTGCCTCAGAGAACATGACATTACTGCAGAAATGTTTAATACTAGAAGTTGAAAGAGGAAGAGATAAGATGTACTCAATCCAGGAGGAAGGAAAATAGGCCATTGCAATAACTACGTAAACAAATGACCCAAAGGCTACTTAAAATGTATGTCCAACCAGAGAAGGAAATGACTGACTGATATTATTTTCAATGAAAATCAAAATCCTATCACAGCCTAATAAATTAAAAATCACTATATTGCTCTGACAATAAATGAAAGCAAGAGACAGGCCAGCAGATAAATGTCATAAATTTGGACAGAGTTCTGTGTAATTTCATTCTGATGGCTAAGGACTGCTTCCAATTAGCCTGGCTAACAAATCAATCTTGCACACTTGCACAGCTCCTGCAACAGTGCCATTATAACTGTAACAGCACATATTACTGATGCAAGCCTAACTCATCACTCAACCTACTGATGTCCTACTGAAGGACATAGGGTCTTTTAAATGACCAAAATGTGAAACAAACCATTGTTCTATTACTCTTTCATGCCTACATGTTCAATTTGGAGTAATCTTCTGGTGGGGAAATTTGTTTACACCCCAGGCTTTTAATCATATTATGGTAAATCCAACAGGAATTAAAGGAACCATAAAAGGAATAAAGTGTTAAAGAGTTGATTCAAGCAACCTGATTGGCTAACATAAAGAGGCTCATCAGAACTGCTACACTAGATCAGACCTGTAGTCCATTTAGTCCAGTATCCTGTCTCCAACAGTTGCCAGAACCCATCCTTTAGAGGATGGCATGAGGATAATCTGTTCTAAACATAGGTCTCATCCTGATATCTAATAGTTAAGAGACTGGTTTAAGCCCTGAACATGAGTTATAATATCCCTTCCAAACTTTTTATTGTCATTAATTATTATGATCTCTCTGGATATTTTTAATATCCATACAGTGAAGGGTTAGGCTTGCATTGGTAATATGTGCTGTTATAGTTATAACAGCAGTATTTCACGAGCTGTCCAAATGTGCAAGATTGATTTGCTGGCAGGTTAATTGACAGCAGTCCTTAACCAAACATTCAATTCCTTTTTGATTCTTGATTCTTTTTGGTCTCAAAGCCTCCCTGTGGCAATGAATTCCACAGCTTAATCAAATGTGTGGAAAAAAGTTCCTTTCACTAGTTTTGAAATGCTTACCTTTTAATTTCATTGAATGTTCTTTTGTTCTCCTGTTCAGAGACAGGGAGAACAGAAGTTCCCATTCTTCTCTAGATCATTCATTATTTTCTAAACTTTTATCATGTCCCTTTTTATCTGCCTCCATTTTAGGTAAACAATCTCAATCTTTTCATCAATGGAAGTTTTTTCCAGACTGTTGATCATTTTTGTTGGTGGTCTCTGACCCTCTTCCAGTTTGGCAATACCCTTTTGGGGATGCGCTATGGAATACTGCACACAGTATTCCAGGTGAGGCCATATGACTGATTTATACATAATGGACATAATATTGTTTTTGGTATAATTTCCCATTTCATTCCTTAGGTACTCTAACACCTTGTTTGCATTTGTTGGCATTGCATTTCATTTGCCATCATGCTACCCATTCACCTAACTTGTTCAGATCTCTGTCATTCCTTGCAGTTCTTTCTGCCCTAAGAGTATTATTTCTCTGGAAATGCCTTATACACGTAAAATGAAACTTCACTGCAAATACAAAAAAATCTGTTTTGATTTTCAATCTATAATAGCAATGATGACTGAGATGGGGACATTTCCCAGAGGTAACTGAATGATTTGGGTTAAAAGCAATAAAACTCTCAAAATGGGTCAGTCATCAATCTCCAGGAAATGTTATGCATCTTTATAATTACTGATTAATTATATAACTACTGCAGTGCTAGAACCTCAGTACCAGTGTCCTGGATTGCTGATTACCAGTCCTCATCTCCAGCATGAAGACCAGCACCATAAATGCCTTCCTTTGTAAAAGACCACCCACTGCTGTCCTCTTTTGTATCCCTAATGCTGCAGCCTGGGTAGCAATGTGGGCTAAGTATCAAAGCTCAGGTGCAGGTGTAGGATAAGTATAAAATTAAAGAATTAAAGTTAGCATAAATTTGGTTAAAAATATATATGTGTTGTAAAGAAGGGCCCTGACTAGCAAGTAGATGGAAAGCTTTGAAAATGATAAGTGATAAGGACCAGAAGGAACAAAGTAGGGAGGATGTCTAGTTCAAAGAATAACTAATGAGATAAGGGGAAGTTTCTAAAAAGAAGTCATCTGACCAGCAGGGTGACTGCAAATGTTTTTAAATCAAAGACCGTCTGTCTTAAAATGAATCAACACGGTCCTTCCCCAATGCACACACCAGTGTTAAAACCTCTGTCAAACCATTGGCCAGCAACAAGGAGGGGTGGAAAGGCCTTGGGAAGAAATGAGGTTGTAAATCTTATCTGGATTAAGACTGGAAATAATGGTGAACTGTCTCAAACTGGTTTTTAGCTGAAGTTAGTAATTGGCAGTGGCCTCATTTGTTTATTAAAAGGTACATTGCTAATACCTGCCTGACCACATTGGAGCTCCCCAATATGAGTCTAAACTTGCCTGGGTTTAGTCTGCTTGTAAGTATCTTGATCAAATGCTTATAAATATTTGGTACTGTGTGGATGTATGAACTTGCTTACCAGTTAGGCTTTTTAGGCACGCTTAGAGCAATTGTATAAATACCATTTGGTCTTTGGATTTAATAAAGGAATATATGGTTAAGTTACAGTTTGCTGGCTTTTATATTAATAATTACTAATATTATTAATAATTCTTACCACAGGGGTGTGCAGGTGGCTAACCTGGGCTGCCACCCATGCCACAACATCCACATTGCTATTTGTAGTGTGCCAGCTCACTCAAACTAGCACAAGCCTGAATACTCATGCTGGGAACCATACCTCCCAGCTGCAATGTAGACACACATTATATGCTTTCTCCTGCTCCTGTGGTGACTGATCTAGCAGCAGGACCACAAATCTGAGGCTGAACAACCCCAGCAGCAGCTGCTCCAAGGACACCACTTACATTCCTCTCAGATCAGCAGCCTCATTCTGAAGCATCTGGAATGGTTCAGGAGCTGTACCAAACATCTCCCCTCCATCTGGGTAAGTCAAATAACAACAAAAATGAACCGTCTGTCCTGGTTTTTCCCTCATGGTCTGGTACAGATAGTAATCCTAAATCCACTGACATTAACAGCAAAACTCCCTGAGCTCCCAAATGGGAGTAGAATTGGAGCCTACATGCCCTTTGGGGTCACCTCCAGCACAGAGTTTATCATACTGTCCTCCTTTGTACTGGTATGAAGAGGCTTAATGCTACAACTAACACCCGCATATATGGAAAGGGTTAGATTTCTCAATTATATCTCTCACTACTAAAGGTACGTTTCAATCCCTTCGCTTGACTTACCTTGAAATTCTTTCTTTTTGACAACTTAATTGTTTTCCTTCAATTTAAGCTTTAAACAAATTGATTCCTTCATGCCTCTTTTGTGAGCTATTAAATTACATCAATAAAAAGCAGTAATGAGATTTGCAATGTATTTGGTATAGAATTAAGGACTTCAGGGGATACAGCTCACAAGCGAGCCTTATGTTTACTAATTTCCAGACTGCCACATTGTCTCTACAGAACCACTGGATCAAAGGCAGACAGATGTAACAAGTACAGGACTCTCACAGATCTTCAGCATTTTGTGACGTTCCTTTCATCACTATGAGAAAATAATTTCAAGAAATAATAATAGGGGACGCACACACTAATCAGAAGACTAGCTTAATTAGTTTTTTCTTCGAATTTATGCTTACATAACTGTAACTACCCTATGCATTTCAGATGGGCAGATGATTTAGGTAGGAGGTACCTATTATTACATCTGAATTGAATCATCTAGAAATTACATGCACACACACCATCCAAAGCACAAAACATAGTCTTTTTAATGGATAAGAAATGTTGGTTGGAAATCTTAAGATCTGGTCATTCTTCCAGCAGAACTCTACGGTGAGCAATCATATGGCCAAGCAACAACACTGCTGCTTAAACTAAACGCCAACCCATATCAACCAGAAACTCTTTGTGAATATCAAAAGAGCGTTCTAGAGATACTGGATTACTGCCATACAGTATTTTGGAATTCCCAGAAATTCGTATTGCCTGCTCAAAATGCAATGTTTAAATGAAATACTGTTTAAAAAGGAGAAAAAGTTTTGAATGAGAGAATATCTGTAATGGAATGAGATCTGTTTCCATAGTTTGCTCATGTTCCTATGACGCTATTGGGCTCTGTATTTAAAACTCAGACTGGCCATTTGAAAGAATTCTTCTCCCTGGCATTGCTTTGAACTCTTCCTGAAAAAGGCAGGTAGGAATCCATAAAAGAAAGAATCACAAGACAGCTGGAAGTCGTGAGGTAAATTCAATATCAGCACTCAGACATTTCCTTGGTTGGTGTAAACTGTCAAAGCTCTATCAACTTGGGAAGATGTCTGACAATTTTCACTGTGTAGTGGTGCAATGGCTTCACTATGGAAACCGAGGGGTTAACTGGCCTGAGAGGGGCAGCCAATCAGCTGCAGAGGGCTGCGGAGCCAGTTAGGGGCGAGCAGCTTGGTATAAAAGAAGAAGCAGAGGAGCAGAGGCTTCAGTTTGCAGGGGGAGCCTGAAGGGAGAAGGTCTCTCCCAGGATGCCAGGCTGCAGGGCCAGGCCCATAGAGAGCTCTGAGTGCAGTGCAGCAGCGGGAGTCAAGTGGGTCCGAAGTTCTTGAAGGGAGCAGATAGTGGCAAGCAGATGGTGCAGCCAAAGGGACAGCGGCTGGACTCCAGAGCTGATGTGAGTGGTGTGCGACTGGGGGGAGGTGGCTCAGGGAATCTATTCTGATCATTGTGGAGAGACTGGTGGAAGGCAGAGCCTCAGTGGAGGTGTCTAGGGTCCCTGGGCCAGGGCCTGGAGAAGAGGGTGGGTCCAGCTCCCTCCCCAATCCCCCAGCATGCCAGGAGTGGCACGAGTGCCAGGAAGCACAGGCCATAGACTATTTTAATTTAGTGGCCAGCAGGTCTCCCCAGCCATTGTTACTGGCCAGGACCAGGAGGAGAAGAGCTGGACTGTACCCTGGAAGGGGTGGACTATGGGCTTAGCCAGAGGGCTAAGACCCCACAACAGGACTCGGAGCCAGAGTCCGGCATGGAGAGGTGGAGTACCGATCACCTGGCGGGGAACCGCTTGACCTAATTCCCAGGTGCCCTCCAGGTGGGTCGAGTACTGTTGATGCCTACACATTGGTTGAAGATCTGTTCCCCTTATTCTAAACATTGTTTTAAAAATGACTCAAAGATGATGTCTGGCACAATTTTTTTTTTATAAAGAAAGCAAACATTTGGAAAAAAATATTTAAAGAAACATTCAAATAAATGACTTGTAATTTGATTGCTAGGAAGTGAAAAGCAAAGCACTATCAAATCCAGCATGACTATGCATGCCAAGTCAGTAACTGCATGAACAAAAGGACAGACAGGTTTCTTACTGGACTTCTGCACATGCCATTAGCCTGTGTGAAAATGCTAGATGTGATTTTTCTGGGGGGAAAAAAAAGTTTCTTATTTTTGTAATGTTTTCACCATTGTCTACTTTGTTATGAGATTTACACTAATGCCCATAGATGAAACTTAAATCAGGGCTCCATTGTGCTAGACACTTTTGAAACATACAGAAAACAGTTATACTTCAAACATACATGACAGACTGGGAGAAAAGGGTAGAATAAAAAGCATAGTGATAAGATTGGCAAACTCTATGTGAGACTCAGGATTATTTTGGATCTTATTTTTTCAGTGCTTTTTCTATTTATGTTAGAGATCGTGTGTGTGTGCGGGAGGGGGGATAATCTTAATTCCCCCAATTTAGCTTAATTTTGTAAAATAAACTCACAACAATGACTAATAGTATTTTCATTTCTTTTCTCATCTCACCAGACCAAACATCAGGAAATGATTTTAGAAACTAAGGACATATTTTGAGGCAGGTTGTCTCTCTTGCAATGGACTACGCCCTTCTGAAAAAAAACATCTCCAAATTCCTTTTGAAAATTATAATGAAAGAGAACATTTCCAACATTAGTCTTCTCATGTATGAGGGTTTTTTCTTCCCCATCTTGACTCATAATAAAAACGTTGTGATATAAACATTTTCTATTGTTAGTATTCTGGTTTCTGCATATTACTTGAAGATAAAACAAGATGCAAATTCTATAGTTTTGAGTATTTTTCAGAGACACAAATATAACTCCTTTGCTTTATTCAGCAATAGAATACTGCATTCACTTGGTTTTTGTAACAATACCGTATTTGTCCAGATCTCCTCTATGATGTGAAATAATAATACAGACAAGTGTGCAATACATAAAACATGTCAACCTATTTGAAAGTGTCTAAAAATTAGTTATTTTTTGCATTATTAGCCAGAAGCAAATTAAACATAGAAGTAAGTTCTGAAGCAAACGTACAATGTATATGAGTATGATGATGTAGAATTTGAATGGATCTGTTTTGAGTCATATCAGTTCTGCTCACAGATTTTCACAACACCCTTTGTTTCTCAGGTATTTCCTTTCCACCTTACAGGATTGTGATTTGTGATCTACTTAAGGTTTCTATTGCTAGACTTCAGATGCTGCTAAATATGACTGCATTAGTACTATCTGGCATTCGACAACTTCAAGCATACTATATCAAGTTTGATTAACCTTCAGAGAGTCTCTTTAGCTCAGCATATTGATTTCAAAGTTTTCTTGTTGACCTTTAGTATTCTCTATGATATAGTTCTCTTATATCATGAAGATTATAGTTATCTTATATTCTATGTTCATGTCTTTGTTATTGGCCTCTGGTCATCCTTTTTCATGCCTCGGGTGAAATTTCAGTCTAAAAATACCATAGTATATATTGGCATATTTTTTTATGTATGTCCCCTCTTAGAAGCTTTAAGTTTTTTTAAAAGATACAAGCATGTAATTGACAACTTTAAAAGTACTGTCTTCAGAGACATCCTGTGCATATAAGATGGTATATATTGTGACAGTACTATGAGTTTGAAATGTGGGGGAAATTATGTTATGACACAAAGAAGAACAACATGAGGTGGGGAATAAGCAGCCGGAAGGGTTGACTAATTAATTAAGAAGCAACCACTGGTTTTATGTAAATAAAAATGTCATAATAATTAACAATAGGAGAGAAAAGGATAACTTTACAATACGTAAGTACATTTGTTTTTAAATAACAAGCTTTCAAAAATTGCCCTGAGACTTTGGTGGCACTTATGAGTCTACTTTATCTTTACCTATCTGAGAGGATGTTCATTTTACTGCAGTTTAAGTCCTAGCCTCTCTCCGAGGCAAGTCAATTCAACCATTCATTCATTTCATAAAGCAAATGATAAAGAACTGCTTGTGCATATGGGACCCTTTCCTTGTTCTAATGAAGTTTTCTGCTGCTTTTTTCTAGACTAAAGCTTTGTCTACACTACAAGCACTGTCCCAGGTGCAACGAGGGCGCTTTCGCTGCAGCCACTTGCTACTGAGATGGAAGGGGTTTCTCCATCACTAATGGACTCCCTTGAAAGTCAGTAGCTTGTTCAATGCAAGAATTTTTCATCAGTCGAGCAGTATCTATATTGGGGTTAGATCAGCTTTTCTATATCTCCCAAAGATGTGAATTTTTCACATCCTTGACAGATATAGTGAGGTTGACCTAAGTTATAGATGTAAACAATGAGTAGCAATTATCCAAACTCCAGCAAGGGTGATGTAAAGATTCTCAATCCTTACACTTTTTAGACACGCAGACTGGGAAATTACTGAAATAAAATTCTGCATACAACATTCTCCTTTTCCTCAACATGCAAATAAAACAAATTCTTCTAGCTGTAAACTATATCTCCCAGAAAGCAGGATGCAAAGAATACTGTCTGTTGTTAGCCTTATATAAAAAATGGCTTTCCCCTACCTTCCAGTCTAGGCATTTCTAAAGCCAACAGCATTTCTCCTAGCAGAAATGGATGGGAAATAAGAAGGAGAAGAGGAAAAGTCTGCCAATAAAACCAGATTACTAGTTTACCAATTCCTAGTCACATGATCTCTCCTCTTCCTCATCCTACTAAAAAAAGTGCAATTACATCATGTTGACCTAATATCAAGGATGTAGAGAAGAGGGGATTTACTTTAGCCATATGCTGAAACCATACTTCTGCATAAAGATAAGCAGAGATCAAGTTGGGGTGGGGGGAAGGCAGTGGTATTCTTCTGAATTCCACCCATAAAATGAGACACCAGTGACAGCAGAGTGTGCAAATTGTTCAAAATATGTTCCCCCATACTCTCTTGTATTATTTCTGCTCATATCCAATGGAGTCTAAACACACCCATAGTTTCCTTATGACTGGTTTCCTCTCAGTGAAGTTTGCATGCCCTGATGATAAATCCATACTAAAGGGGCACACATACCTAACTCGGCTCATCTAAGCTCCTTGGGCTTGGCTGTTTCTGGTCTCTGAGTTAACATGCATTGAGATGAATTGGGCCATTCATATCTGAGGCTATGTCTACACTTGGCCAAATAAGTTGACTTAGCATGTCCATACTCAAAAATTAAGTCGACTTAAAGGAGACCTTGCCAAATCGACTTAGAGCATCCACGCTGGACCCCTAAGTCGACTTGTAGGGGCTAGGTGGACCTGGGATGGTTCCACGGTGGCAGGGGGGCACCCCTTGCCAAGTGCCAGGGGGCTGAGCATTTGCCCCATTGTACCTGGGTACAATGGGGGCTGAGCAGGACAGGGACACTGGCAGGGCATAGGAGCAGGGTGGGCAGGGATGTGTCCTGCCCTGTGGGGGGGCACGCCAGGCTCTGGCTGTGCCAGCCACCCTGGCAGGGAGGGCAGTGGGGGAACACTGGAGCCCTTTAAGTCTACTTTAAGTCGACTTAGGGCTAATCTGCGTTCACACAGGCTAAGTCGACTTTACAAAGTCGACTTAGCCAGTAAAGTCGACTTTAAACAAGGTTTTATAAAGTTGACTTTAAATTTCCTTAAATCGACTTAAGCAGCAGATTAAATTAAGTCAACTTAAGCAAGCTTAAATCGACTTAATTTGTAAGTGTAGATGCACCCTGAGAGATGTTGTTTCAGGCAGATGTCACTGCATCAATTAGCCTCAGAAATGTGAATCAAATGTCCCCCAGCATCTCAAACAGCTAGAGACTCACTTTTTAAAAAGGAAATCTTATATTCTGAGGCCATCATGACAAAGGTGCTGATAGACTTCACTACTGAGTGTTGGTCCAATCTGAGCCCTCAGGATGATTATGCAAGCAGATTCCACCTGCAGCATGTGATGGCATGCTTGTACTGGAACAACCATGTAGCAGCTCTTCACCATATGTCAACCATAGAGCAGAGATCTTTCTGCATTAGATATTGTAGAACTAGTCCTCAGTGGGGACAAGCCTGCCCTAAAATGTCCACTGGCAATGGTTTACCTGTTTTCAAGCTTGTTACTTTACACAGCCTCATAACCATTCAGAAAACGTAACCTTGGCAGTCTTCTTGCTGTGCTATGGAGCCAGCAAGTAACAAACAAACAAACAAACAAAAATGATCTTCAGATGAAGGTCTCTGGATAAGCTACATGACATTGCACAGTACGAAATAAAGAGTTAAGCCAGGTTAGGAAGTGTGAAAGTAAATGAAAATTGAGCCATATAGAGAGAATTGAAGGGACCGAGTATCTGCATATTATTTTTAGCTCACAAACCTTCCTTTAGAAGGACTCATCACTGATGCCTGACCTCCAATTTTGGAGTTAAGTCAACATTAAAAACCTTTTAATATATGCCACCAAGATCCTCACAGGTGAACTAGTATATGACAAGCTGCTGTGTGGGAGAATTTACATCTCAGCTGGTGCACACTAAGTCACTGCATAGACATGCCCGTAGAGGAAACCTTGTATTCTGTTCTGGATAGATACCAAAGGAGTAGCCGTGGTAGTCTATTGCAGAAAAACAGAGTCCTGTGGCACTTTTAAAGACTAACAGATTTATTTATCGCATGAGCTTTCATGGGAGAAAATCCCACTTCGTCAGACGCTTTGAAGATGGGAAACTTACAGAATGGGAGGAAATTAAATGCAGGGAAATGTATGACATAGGGTCAGGTCAGTCTGTAACAGCAAATCAAAATAGATGTTAAGATTCAAACACTGGGGAACAGCATATAGAGGAAGGTGAGGTTAAATCACCTGTTGCAATGAGAGAAAAATCCATAGTCCCTGTTTAACCCCAAGGCAACTGAGTCGAATTTGCACATAAATTCGAGTTCTGCAGGTTCTCTTTGAAGCTGTGATTTGTTATTCATCTGTTTCAGCACAGCTATTAGCAAGTCGTTAATGGAGTGAGCGGAGAGTTGAAGTGTTCCCCTATTGGTTTTTGAGTGTTGCAATTTCTGATGTCAGATTTGTGTCCATTTAATTCTTTTGTGCAGAGACTGTCCTGTTTGTCCAATATATAAGGCAGAGGGGCAGCCTGACCTGCTCCTATGTCATACATTCCTGCATTTAATTTCCTCCCATTTTGTAAGATTCCCATCTTCAAAGCGTCTGACGAAGTGGGATTTTCTCCCACGAAAGCTCATGTGATAAATAAATCTGTTAGTCTTTAAAAGTGCCACAGGACTCCGTTTGTTGTTCTGGATAGGATTACCTTTCCTCATCAGACTATTTTATTAACATAAATGTTGAATAAAAAACAACAAATAAAACATGTCTTGAAATTATTTTAAATTAGTCTTTTCCTGCTAGTACTATGATCTCTTAATAACAAATATGCAAATAAAGTAATTGTACTGTGTGTCTTCTTATCCCTTGAACAACTCTGTTATGGTATGGAAACTTTTGATTCAATATTGGTAGTTTTGAGCCCCCAAACTCATTGAGGCTTAGTAAACTATACTTAGTCATTACACTTATGTTCTTTGTCTCCCAAGAACATAGACATTTATAGAGCATACTCTATCATTTTGTTGGTAATGATACTATTTTGGCCATACTCAAAGAATAGCAAGGCTGTACTCAAAGAGTAGTTATCAGTGGTTTGCTCTCAAACATGAAGGACATATATAATGTGGTTTCATAGGGGTCTGTCCTGGGACCGATCCTGTTCAACGTTTTCATTAATAACTTGGATAATGGAGTGGAGAGTCAGCTTATAAAATATAAGGAAGATACCAAATTGGGAGGGGCTACTTTCACTTTGGAGAACACGGTAAGAATTCAAAATGACCTTGACTAGGGGTATAACGTCCTCGCTGAGTATTAAAAGGTGGGGCCCTTAGGCTGGCTGGATAAAGAAGGTGAGTTGTCTCCTTTAACTGCAGGGATAGGGCTTTTCCAGCAGTCTTGTAGGAAGAAGATCAATGACCCTTTAAGCCCCCTCTCCATTTCAGGTGAAGAGACAGGAAGCAACACAGCTGGACCAGATGCTCCCAGATGACTGGAAGAGAGAGGGCATATTTATATTGAAGGAAGTGTTGGAAAAGCCTTCTTTAATCCAGAACAGAATAGTAGCACTCACCTCCCATCCCTAGAAATACTTAAACTATCAGGTTTCATCATTACCCATTGTTGACATTACACCAATCATCCCTCTTCCTGGGAGGTTAGGAAGGAATTTTCTCTCACTGCCGGACTGGCTGAGGCAAGTTCTTCACCTCCCCACAGCAGGTTACAGACCTGCTAGGGTAGGGAAGGAGAACAGTGTACATTATAATGTCACAACTCATTACATAAGCTTGTGGCATATGTCAAACGCAGGTACTCCACAGGGAATGGATATGGTGATCAGATAAAATTGATTGGTGAAGTAAAGGAGGCATCTTTTAAATTAGCAGAAAAAGAGAGTTTGGGGTTCTGATGACAGGTATGATGGGAAATTAATCTTGTCTCCTTCATAGCCCCCATTAACTTTTATATGAGGGGGGCAGGATCCCAATAGTAGAATGGATGGGATTGGAAATGGAAAGAGGTGATGGCAGTCCCTGAATGTACGTGTACGTGTGAGTGTACGTGTACGTGTGAATGTACGTGGAATTTCCTGCTCTATACCATTTTATCTGCCAGGTACTTTCAGATAGTTAAGAATAACATTGCAGCTTAATTAAAACCATCTCCAGAACTTCCTGTTTTTCCAGCGTAGCCAAACAAATGAATTCAATCAGATGAATTACAAAAACAATTGCAAAGTACTATATTAAGGAAGGAAAAAATTAAATACACAACTATGAAATGGGGAATAATTAACTGGCCAAACTGCTGAAAAGGATGTGGGGTTTATAGTCCATTACAATTTGGATGTGAATCAATTCTAGGTGTCATACATTAATAAATACGTGGACAAACTGGGAAGAACCCAGAGGAGAGCAATACAAATTATTTTAAAAGGTTTAGAAAATGTGACTGATCAGGAAAGGTTAAAAAAAACTGGCCATGTTTAATCCTGAGAAAAGACTGAGTGGGGCCCTGATCACAATCTTCAAATATTATATGGGAAGTTATAAAGAGAACTGTGATCAATCCATGTCCACTGAAGGTTAAAAAAAAAAAGTAGTAGTAGTAGTAGTAATGGGCTGAATCTGCAGAAAGGGAGAGTTAGATTAGCTATTAGGAAAAAAATTGCTAATTATAAGGACAGTTAAACACTGGAATAAGTTTCCAATGGAATCCCCATCATTGGAGAGTTTTAAAGAACAGGTTAGCCACACATCTGTCAGTGATGGTCTATGTATATTTTGTCCCCCCTTAGCACAAAGGACTGGACTAGATGAGCTCTTGAGGTCCCCTTCAGCCCTACAGATCTTTAATTCTATACTTGATTGTTGGGGGTCTCTTAGAGATAAAATTACCTGTTTTACTGAAATAGTTAAACCAAAGAACTGTCTAAATATAAGCATGCAGTAGTTGAATGGGGAAGGAACTGTCTGAATATAGTAGACCAGCATTTCCCAGACTAATTTGGCCATGGAACACTTTTGAGCTTGGAATATATTGATGGAACACATACATGCTGGTCGGAAGAGGGGGTGTTTCATACTGAAAAATGCTGTATGTATTTCTCAAAAGTTGATTTAAAAGAGTTAGTGCCTATCACCATTGGAAGAAAAGTATTTTGAAAGACTGAGCCGAATATGAGACTGCTTGGTTAATTTGTAAAATTGACTCAAGGAAACAGAAGAAACCCTTTGAAAGCGTTCAGTGCTTACAAAAGTGAAATTTCCTTGTGGTATAAAAATCAAAATAACAGAGCCAAGATATATGATAAAACAGAACAATACAGATTATAAATGACCCTTTACTGTGTTTTGAACAGGCCCACTGTTGGTCTAACAAAAGTTGCCTAGTCAATGACAAACTTCACAATTATCAAGTGCATCCTGTGACATTAGGAAAATTAGAAATTGATCCAGTATGCAAGGACTCATATTTTTCCTCCTATTTTCTGACTAGAACAAAGTGCGCATATTTTTCTCTTAGTTCACAACACACCAAATAAACATGCCTATGACAAATCTCCATCTGTAACAACTTGCCTTTAGGAGGTCTCTAGTCTAGCTAATGGTGTATAATAGCATCCTCTGAGTCGTAAACATGAATTTCTCTCAGTAAAATAAAAACAATGCAGCTATAAATACACACTTATGAATCATGTTTGTAAAGCATGAAAGTACTTGTTAATGGGAAGGCACAGAAGCTACTTACCACATTACAGCCAGGGCAGTCAGGGCCATTCTCACATGTCCTTCTACGAGCCTGAATCCCTCCCCCACACTGGGCAGTGCAACGTTCCCACGGACCCCAGCCTGTCCAAAACATATGTGGAGGGCACAGCAAGTGCTCATTGCAGTATCTGTAACACAGGAAACCAAAAGAGAAAAGAAACTATTTAGTACCAGAAAAGGTCTGCAACCTCTACATTTTCCATTATTTAGACAGATGTTTGCACATGGAAATGTTGTACACCGAGGACCTTATATTTATTTGTTGAGCCCTTTATTTTTTTAAAATGTCACAAGTAACAGTTGTCATGCTATATATAGTTTATAATCATGAATAGAATTGTATTTGGTAATACTGTGGGTGTAGCACTTTCTTCATCGTCTAATCTCTTTCTACAATTGATTTAATGTACGTACTAGCATATTAATTACCAAAGTAATTAGGTCAATCACTGCTTTTGTAGAAGTAACACTCAGATATCTGAGGGCAAAATTCAGTCCAAGGAGTAGAAATGTTAACATCTATTTTGGCATTACTTTACTAGCAGAACCATGCTAGCTAAGCCTTGTTTAGGATTCCTCTTTTTCCAATTCAGATGGTTCAGTTTGCTTTTCAGCTCCCAGTCTAACCAATTTTATAGGTAGAATAGAAAATAAAACTGATTCCAAGTGTAAGAATACTATAGATTATGTTATTGCTTTTAATTCTGAAGTGTGTTTCTAATAACTTTAACCTAGTTAGGATTTCTCAGTGCTGCAAGCAACCTGAGTCAGAAGACCAGACAGCTGACCAAGAAAGAAACCAAATTCTATTCTGGGGCTTTTGCCTGATCTGAGCAAACTAATCATACAGGACACCATTTCCTTTCTACTGTTGTTGTACTGGTTACTAATGTCCTCTTTCCCTTTGCCCACTCAGTAATTTTCCATTTGTTCTGTCATGCTACGAAACCTGACATTAGTATTTTGATCTCTCATTTTTTACATGTGATTAAAATAATGATTTTACAAATCTACTGTTGCCTTCAATAGACTCGGATACCTTTCTTTCACAAAACTAAAAACCTCAACCTGTAATTCTTTATGACTAAAGCACTGGGGCTTGTCGAGATGTGTGGCAAACTGGAGTGTAAGTCTATAGCATACTAGTGAGGCCACCCACTAGCTGTCAGTGTGGGACCCTACTACTGTGCACTGAAAGTTCCCTAGTTCACAAGGACTTACTCCCATTTCGAAGTGGAACAGATCACAGAGCACTAGGCACCTCTTTCCACACCAGCCAGATCCACACAGACAATTAGTGAGAGGCAATCTAGTACACTGTAGATTTACATCCCCGCTTGCCACACACTAACCGTTACTGAAACAAGCCCTCTGAGTGTTCAGAAAGAATTGCTCCATGTGTATGCATTTGTTCTGAACATGTAGATGTAGGTTACCCTGTACGTGGGACTCTACTTCATAGAGTAAATTCTGCTTTCTGGTCAGTGTAACTTGACTGAAGCTAACAAAGTTGCATGGTGAAAATGAGACCAAAATCTGGTCTTATGTGAATGTACAGCAGGGCAAACTATTCACAGCAAATAATATATTTGATTAATTGAGAGCCATTTTCTTTTTTCCTTTCTTTATAAATTATGTGAGGAAAAACTCCAATTTGCATACATTTGCTAAGTTAAATTATCCATTGCACAAATGGTTTGTGAAAACATATTTTAGCCTATGTACTGTTTGTAAGCTATTCAGTTATTCACTATTAGTAATTCACTATTCACACTGTGTAATTGGTCACCTAAGTCACATTGTGGGATTCTGTTCTGATTCAATAGCTTAGAAACCTTCAGAATGTAAACAATGGCTTCACAAACATTCTTTATGCAAAAAACAGACAAATACACACATTCACACACGTATTTGTGACACTCTTCCCTGTGATCAATTCATGAACAGAAGTTTGCCCATATGAATGTTCAAGGAAACAGAATAAAAGGGATCACAAATGCTCAGAGAAGAAATTTCATACTTCGGTAATTCAAAGCAAAATGCACACATGCTTTTAGTTGAGCAGTTGTAATGAAGTTTGGGACAAATGCATACAAGGTGTCCTGTGGCACTTTTAAAAACTAACATTTATTTATCACAACAAACAAGGAGTCTGGTGGCATTTTTAAAGACTAACAAGCAACCGTGGGAGATTTGACTCCGTGAACTCAGGACTGAATAGGGACTATGGGTTCTTTCCCCATTACAACAAGTTTTGCTTTCCTTAGCCCTCCCCCCCCCCCATCTCTCTCCTAATTGCTGAACTCCACTGTTTGGATCTTAACAACTGTTTTGATTTGCTGTTTACAATCTGACCAGATCCTATGACTTATACCTCCCTGCATTTATTTTGCTCCCATTCTGTAAGTTCCCCATCTTCAAGCATCTGACAAAGTGGGATTTTTCCCATGAAAGCTCATGCGATAAATATATTTTTTAGTCTTTAAAAATGCCACCAGACTCCTTGTTTGTTTTGCTGGACTAGAGTAACATGGCTACCCCTTGGGAATTTATTTATCACATGAGCTTTCGTAGGTATAATCCCACTTCAACAGATGCAAGAAATTGAAATTGCAGTATGTAGGTGAATATATACATGCAGAGAAGGGTAAGTCACAAGGTCAGTTCAGACTTTTTCAGCAAACCATGTTGCTTTGATTTAACAGTGTAGAACAATAGGTGAGAATGTGAATTACCTTTGGTAATGAAGATCCAAAGGGGTAGCCCTGTTAGTCTATTGCAGAAAAACAACAAGAGTCCTGTGGCACTTTTAAAGACTAACAGATTAGTCTTTAAAAGTGTCACAGGGCTCTGTTGTCTTTCTTTGGTAATGAGTTAGCCATTCCAGGTCCCTACTGAAACCTAATCTGATGGTGTCAAATTTGCATATGAATTCCATCTCTGCAGTCTCACCTTGAAACTGGTTTAAAAGCTTTTTTTTGCTGAAGCACTGTAATTCATGTCTTTTCAGAATCTCTAGGGAAGTTGAAGTGTTCCCCTATTAGTTGTTGAATGTCACCATTCTTGATGTCTGATTTGTGTCCATTTATTCTTTTGCACAGAGACAGTCCAGTTTGGCCAATGTATAAGGCAGAGGGGCATTACTGGCACATGATAGCATGTATCACATTGGAATAGCTAGTCAAGTGATAGCATCATAGGACCTAACCAAATCAGCCACTCCGTCAGGGGCTCATTCACCTGCACATGTTCCAGTGTGATATATATATATAATATTCCCATTTTCAAATGTCAACGTTACGTTTCTTGCTCTCTCACATAAGCACAGGGGAGAAACAAAACTTTATCAAATGAACTTTGTAGTTGATAATCTAAGCATTTGAAAGGTTAGAAATGTTGGAATTCTGCTAACCAAGTCCAGTCAAAGATTTACCTGAAGCTACAAAAATCACAAAGTGCTTATACAATCTGCTTAACTTTTAATAAAACAAAATCTGCCACACAGCTGATTTTGCGTTTTTCTCTCCCTTTGAAAGCATCACAAGGCAAAAGTACAGTCTTAGATTCACTTCAGCCAGCCAAGCTCCAGGTATGTTTTTATAGTTAAATATCAATTGCCAGGATGAATCTGGGAACTGTGTTGCAGATGTGGTTTTGAGCCAAGTTTTATAAAGCCTCTTTCTGGCTGCATTTCAAGTTAGCCAGTAACAGCTTATTCCTTTTTGCAAACCCTCTCTCCCTTTTAATTTTTTTCTCAGGACTCAGCGTGTTTCCATTCTACAGTAATTCAGCAAAACAAGCAATGTAAGAAACTAAGATCAGTGTAACTACTGCCCTCTGCATTGACCCTGTCTATAGAATGATGAGGTCAGAAGGGAGAATAGCGCGCGCAAACACAGATTGTTTACTGCAACAAGCTCCCACCCACCCCCTTCCTGACAAGTTCAAATCAATTCTTCAAATACAGGAATTGTCATACCAAGTGGAAAAAACAACACAGATCAATATACTTCATCTTCCTCTTTCCAGACACAGCCTATACCTGTGGGTTCAAAGGCGGCAAAACACTCCAACAATCCACTTATTTATTCAGTTCTATCTCATGGGAAATTTCTTGCTGACTACAGCAGAAGAGAAGTTTATGTCTTG
Source organism: Pelusios castaneus (assembly GCA_007922175.1). Lineage (NCBI taxonomy): Eukaryota > Metazoa > Chordata > Testudines > Pelomedusidae > Pelusios > Pelusios castaneus. The sequence goes on along the minus strand of ML685930.1, from coordinate 1,511,935 downwards.
AAGCATAAAGATTTACAGTACTTTTACTTTTTACCTAAATTAGTTTAACTGCAAATGCTGTTTTTATTTTTATAAAGACATAATCCTTTTTAAAAAATTACGAAGTTATTTATCTCAATAACTCTGTGCAGCAATGCGTAATTACATAGCAGTTAGTTAAAACTGCAATTTTAATCCATTTAAAATGTGTTGTAATATTATTTACCTGTGTATTCCCTTTGTTTTGTACTGTATTACAGTAGAGTGTGAATAATAACCACCGTATTACAGTAGAGTGTACCGTATTACAGTACAGTACAGTAGAGTGAATAATAACCACCGTACAGTACTGTACAGCGAATAATAACCACCGTATTACAGTAGAGTGTACCGTATTACAGTAGAGTGTGAATAATAACCACCAATTAGACTCTGTACTATCCATCACTGTATATATCATTTTGCTATGGTGGAGGGTATCAGCAGACATTTCTTTGATCTATACATAAGCACAAACCTCTCTGAGGCTGATGCGTTCCAGCCACACTTCATTAAAGTTAAATTCAAGAGGCTCTTAAAGTAAGATAACTGAAAGAACAGAAGACACTACCCCAAGGGCTAAGCTAAGCGACTGCAGCCATAGGGTTTTTCCTTGAACTGACTGCAAACTCAAGGGCCATGTGTGTGCGTGTGTATCAGCAGCACACAGGAGCCAAGAAGTCAAGACAGCCAGAGAAGCACTGATGGTACAGCCCTGCTGGGAGCAAGAAAACAGGCTCTTCTTGTTTGATTCTACTGTGTTCAGAGAAACAGGACTTTGCACATTCTTTGTAAATAAACAGGACTGACCTAAAGATATATCTGATTTGGATCATCAACTTTTCTGCCAAAGAGAAACAACCCTCATGGCCCCAAATACTGGCTAACTGCTTGGACCAAAAGGGGCAACAAAATCCACTTTTATACTTCTTCAATGCTCCTTCGTTGGCTTTCTCAAATCTCTTCTCCTACATAAGCAACTCCTGCTCCTCCAGTCACCTTCATTGCCCTTATCTTGATTTGCTCTATACTTAGCATGTCACTTTTGAAAGGAAATCATTGACATTAAATGCATTTACTAAAAATAACATTGACAACATCCATATTATTCTCTATCCTTTTTAACAGACCCTAACTTCTTACTCACCATTCACTTACTCTTTCAGTTTTCACCAGGACTGAGTAGATGTATCAGTTGACCTGTCCATGCCCATGCTTAGATCTTTGTTCTGACAACTTAAGAATCCAGGCTCTATCAGTGTATGCAAGTGAGTTAAATGGTTCCTTTCTAATATTGTTACCGTACACTTGTGTTCAGTCTGTTTGATTATCACATTTTTATCCCCGTACTCCCCACTGTTTTCCCTGAGCAGGGAGGAGCTGAAACGTTTCGATCCAGGCACAATGTAGGGTGAACTGCTCTGCATCATACTTGTGCCTCTCTCAATCCACACTGTGGAAACCCTTCTCTAGGAATCCAGATCCATGGGCGTGGGTAGAGAAGAGGAGGGGAGAAAATGACCAAGCTTTGTCAGTTTCTCTTCCTCCGACCTTCATAGAAAACAGAAGCAAGTTACTGAAGTAACCTGACTGGATTCCTCACCCATTGTGAAGCCCCTTGTGATGCAGTGTCTTTGGACCAAAGGCCTACTCCTGGAGATCTCATCATCCTACTATGCCCATCTCAGAAAGAAGTGGTGGAGGTGAGTCCTTTAAGCTGTGTAGAAAGGCTGTGGAAGAAGCAGCCAATCAATGCCTAGCAGGGCCATATAAAAGGAGCTGCAGGACACAGCAGTACTCAGTTGCTTCCTGGAGCTGGATGAGCATGTATGGTGTTTTTGGTGGGCTGAAGGGACTGTAAACTAAAGACAGAGCACTTGCTGTCAGAGACCAGCAGAGCAAGAGGGAGCTCCTGGCTGGCTGCCGGGACTTGATGTATGCCTTATTGTAAGGGTGATGTGGAAGTGACAAGGGAAATGTAGCAACATCACGAGCGGTCAAAGGGATGCAGCAGGTGGCTTCTATTCATAGGGTCCCTGACTGGGGCCTGGAGAAATTGATGAGACTGGGTCCCTCTTATAAGCCATAGGGGAAGTGGCCTACAACTGAACAGTGATAAATTCCCAAAGGGGGATCTGAACTGTTAAGAGCCCCAGCTGGAGATATGGGGCCAGATCACACCAGAGTAGTGGAAGAGTCTCCAGGGAGGAAGCCCTGGGAGCAGAACCCCCTACCAAGGCCAGGAGTGCTTAAAAATTTTGTTGAACTATTACCCCAGAAGGTGTCTGTTTGTGTTCCATAGACTGTGTGTGACTCGGCCAGAGGGTTGAGTCACTAGCAGCCACCAAAGAAACTGGCAGAAGGGGTCACCACAGACTGAAAGAGCTGCAAACACACACCCAAACAAGGAGGTTCTCATGCTAGGTAGGTGCCATTCCATTACACCTTACCTTAATCTTCCCTAATTTTCTGTGGAGAGTTAGTGGTCAGAGATACTTTGGCAGCTTGGCTCCTGTAAGAGCTGGGCCATCAGGAGGGCAGAGGTAACAGGGGAAGTTAGTGGAAGTGCAGAGGGAGAAATCTGTAGGGTTAATGAATTGATCCTCCATCTTCTAACATAGGGGGGTGAGGAGAAATCTTTCCATAGAACTGAAGAAAGAAGAAGAAACACCATACACTGATTCTTATACCAGTAGTTGTTTTTCTGCAATAGACTAACACGGCTACCCCTTTGGAACTTGACTATATTGAAGGGAGAAGCTCTCCCATTGACACAGCAGTGTCTACACAAGTGGTTAGGTTGGTATAACTACATCACTCAGGGTTGTGGATTTTGTAATTATATAATGGTAGATACTCTGGAGGGCAGGGACAGGATCCAGAGAGACTTGGACAAATTGGAACACTGGGCCGAAAGAAACCTCATGAGGTTCAACAAAGACAAGTGCAAAGTCCTGCACTTAGGACGGAAAAATCCCATGCACTGCTACAGGCTGGGGACCGATCAGCTAAGTAGCAGCGCTGTAGAAAAGGACCTGGGAGTTATGGTGGACGGGAAGATGAATATGAGCCAACAGTGTGCCCTTGTTGCCAAAAAGGCCAATGGCATATTAGGCTGCATCAGTAGGAGTATTGCCAGCAGATCGAGGGATGTGATAATTCCCCTCTATTCGACACTGGTCAGGCCGCATCTGGAGTACTGTGTCCAGTTTTGGGCTCCCCACTACAGAAAGGATGTGGACAAATTAGAAAGAGTCCAGCGGAGGGCAACAAAAATGATTAGGGGGCTGGGGCACATGACTTATGAGGAGAGACTGAAGGAACTAGGCTTATATAGTCTACAGAAGAGAAGACTGAGGGGAGATTTGATAGCAGCCTTCAACTACTTGAAGGGTTGCTCCAAAGAGGAGGGAGCTAGGCTGTTCTCGAGGGTAACAGAGGACAGAACAAGGAGCAATGGTTTCAAATTACAGCTGGGGAGGTCAAGGTTGGATATTAGGAAAAACTTTCTCACTAGGAGGGTGGTGAAGCATTGGAATGGGCTATCTAGGGAGGTGGTAGAATCTTCATCTTTGGAGATTTTTAAGGCTCGGTTAGACAAAACTCTGGCTGGGATAATTTAGGGGGAGTGGTCCTGCTTTTTAGCAGGGGGTTGGACTAGATGACCTCGTGAGGTCCCTTCCAACCCTATTATTCTATGATTCTATGATTCTATAATGCAATTAAATTGAAGTAATATAATTATATTGATATAGGTCTGTAGTGTAGATCTGGCCTAAGTTCCTAGGTTTTGATCAGTTTTTCATTCTTCCCCAAGTCATGCATGTTTAACTTTAAACTGGAAAGTAGTCCTACTGATTTGAAAGGGATTATTCTCATAGAATCATAGAATATTAGGGTTGGAAGGGCCCTCTGGAGGTCATCTAGTCCAATCCCCTGCCCAAAGCTGGAGCAACCCCAATGACATCGTCCTAGCCAGGGCTTTGTCAAGCTGGGCCTTAAAGACCTCAAAGGATGGAGTCTCCACCATCCTACATTCCCATATGCATAACATTAAGCATGATATGTGTAAATCTCTGCAGATTAGAGAGTTTGTAAGGTTTCATGAGTGTCATGGAGGGAAAAGTTTGGCCATAAATTCTTGAGAAGGATATTTTTAAAAAATTAATAGTCACTCAGACTTGTAAGTAAACTAGCATCAGTCATGCTCATGCCTGTTTTGTGTTTATTTTCTATGGCTTTTTCCACACAGGAGAATTTTACGAGCACAAATGTTCATAGAAAACTTGATTCAAAGTTGTTTGCAAATACCTGTGGAAACTGAGTTTGGCATTTACATGCCTAAGTATTTGAAGCTGAAATGAGTGTGTATTTGTACAGTCAGGACATAGCAATAGTTTGTGAATTATTTGATAAATGGCAACTAGGTACCACAGCTTTTGAATTCAGACATTGAACTGGTCGTAATTAGGCAATACAGTTAAAAAGGCAAAGAACATTTGTCAAATAATTTCAGTGAGTAAATCTGGGAAAATCATGATAGCCGTGCTGATGGGGAAAAAAAAGCTATTTTTTTTAAAGTCAGTTGGTATTTGTTTATTATTTCCTTAGCACTTCTAAACACATTGGGCCTGATTTAACAATGCACTACTCTAGTTTTATACAGTTGTAACTCAATTGGTACTGGAATTAAGCAGTGGTAAATCCAGTCCATTATATCTACTGGTTCTCCTGTGATCACTATTTTGCCAACTCAACTAATTCTAAGAGGCAAGAAAAACAGTTTTACTTTAACAAAACCTAACATTGGTTTGTCCTTAGTATATTTTGCCATTCAAGATACATTCCCTTTCTAGAATGATTTCATCAATTACACTTCCTGGCATCAACGTGGGCCTGGGAAATAAAGACAACAGAGTCCTGTGATCTGTTAGTCTTTAAAAGTGCCACAGGACTCTGTTGTCTTGCTACAATAGACTAACACGGCTACCCCTTTGGAACTGGGAAATAAAGTTAGGGTGCTCTTTGGCCCTCTGGAAAAGTAGGTTTATAAATGATGTTGCACTTTTTTTCTTTTAGGTAACTCAACTATTTCAATCTTCTGATCCTTCAGAGTTCCTCAATATCACCATCTCTTCCTTACAATTTATTATTATTATGTTTCCTGAATTTATCTCATATATCATTGTCCTTTTTACAATGTGCTTTTCTAGATACCTACTGTCTCAATAGTAAGCATTTGATTTCTGATTTTGCTTAAATAATTTTTTTTCTGTACCTATGATTAGTCATTCTTTAAAATATCTATTGATCCTTTAATTCATTGTACAATTAAGACACAAAAATGACACAATTCTTACCAAAATTCACCCTATGGATTTTACTCAAATCTCTACTCCTTTCTGATATAAACTCACTCATGAGACATACTGACCTGTCAGCTCAAGAAAACTGATAACAGGTGTTAAATCCCACAGTTCCCTCCCAGCATTTAGTTATAGCTCTATATTTGCTGGGGGGCAGCTTTTTGCTTGGATGACCTGTCTTCTGAGACTGTTTTAAAGCATATCAACACCTTGGCCTTTATGACCAAAGAATGGTAGATATGCATGGCTCTGGAATAGCAGAAAGTGTACGCATTTGCTAAGACACTCATTCTTTAAGTTTTGCATTTCAGGGGCAGAGTCCTAGAATTTGTATAAATATAGTAGTGTGTGGTGCAAAATTGACCCACTGGAATGACTTGGTAACAGGAAATGGTAAAGTTGATATCTAATTTTTTTCATTATCTTCATTGCTGGAAAAATGCAGATTTACTGCGCGAAAAAAAAAATCCTGTCTTGATGTGAAGGCAATAAAACTACTGAATAATATCACTATGTGATCTGTTCTCCCCTGGTTGTGTGACTATACCTTTGAGGAACAGTAATGCAAATTTTAAGCATGAATCAAAGAAAATAAATAGATCCTTGTAAATTTCCAGAACTGATGGCTCATGTACTCAGAATTCTAATTCTGCTATATGGTTGTATTTGCTGTTATACGGTTTGCTCTTTTTTCTGCAGGTGACAGGACATTCCTGGAAACAAGGTAATACATCTCATTGCAATAGTCTGTCTATATAAAATAAATGTTTCATTTCTTTTTTGGGATTCATGGAAGGTAATAATAAATCGGTGTCTCTCAGATCTATGAGTGATGAAATTAAAGACCCAAATGTACTTATTGAGATGGCATAGCAAAATATCTAGTACTGTGCAAAGCAACAAATTGTGAAATAAAAGACTACGTTAAAAACTGACTTGAACTGTTGAGATGTTAATATACACACAGACAATTTTACCTGTACTTGCTAAGAACATATTTGATTCCAAGATGGTGTATATATATTAAATACAATAAAATCCTTGACACTTTCCCATGTGCTATCTTGAAGCTTAATTTGATTTAAGATACAAAAATTGAACTCAGTCTACCAGTACTACGGTGCTGGGACTTTACAACACTTTACTCTGAATTGCACATTTAGAGTATGGTCAAACACAGTACAATCAATTTTCAGAGTCTCAAGGGATAGCAGAGGGGAGTGCCTAAGCACAGTCAGCTGCCTGGCTCTGCTGGGAGCTCAGATGGTTGGGAAGGATTCAGCTAAGTGAAAACTGAATGCATTGCTGAAGCCCATGTCTTTGCTAATAGCAACTATAGTAAAAGGTGGCAGTGGAACAAAAACAAACAAACAAACAAAAAAAGCAAGTAAAGGAGAAAATGTAACATGAAACTGAAAGGAAAAAATAAAACAGGAAGTGCAGAAAAGGTAACTCACCTCTCCTCACGATTCTGTCCCACACATACGCGGCCTCCATTCCGAGGAGTTGGATTGCTGCATGAACGCTGCCGGACTTGAAAACCAATTCCACAGGTGGTACTGCAGGGTGACCAGGATGTCCACGGAGTCCAGCCCCCATTTCTAATAGAATAAAAAGCCTAGTCTCTGTCATCTGTTATATATGTAGTGGGTGTAACTGAGAACAGAATGTGGCCTATTAATAACTGCAGAGATAGTTATTCCATATAGAGTTATACTCCCAGAAAAACACCTGGTAGAAAAAAAAGTTCCACTGATACTTGTTTTTCCCCCTAGTTTGTACCTGTTTTATATTAGTATCACTGCTAAGATGGGCCCAATGACCAAAAAAAATACAAAACACACAGAAATCCTTGTGAGCTGACTATGTAAGAAGTTATAAGTCGTGGAGTTTAAGACCAGAAGGGACCATCAGATCATCTAATTTGATCTCCTGTATCTGACAGCTCCGTAACATTACCCAGCATCCACACACTAAACTCAACAACTGAAAGTACATCAAATTATTACAGCCTACAAGAGAGTTGACTATCATATGCCAGAGGCAAAGAATGGGAGGGACCAAAGTGTGCTAGTGCCTGAAACCTCAACAATAGCAGGAAATAAGTGAGATATACCAAGAGAAGCTTGTCAAGTAACTTGCACTCAGATGAAGATGAAACCCCCCTCAAAGTCACTTCCAGTCTTACCTGGGGAAAAATTCCTTCCCAGCTGCACATACAGTGACCAGTTAGACCCTAAGCATGCGAACAACAATTAGCAAGCCAAGCACCTGAGACAGAAAATGCTCAGTGGTACCTCAGAGCCTTTGCCCACCCCATTCAATGACCCATCTCTTCCCCGAAGGTTCAGAGGATCCTATGGCCATCCCTGAAGTTCAGAAGAAGGAGATTAAAAAAAAACAAACAAAATGCACAGGGGATCCCTCTTGATACTTCCAAGTGGCCAATGAAACCTTGAAGCATAAGCTTTTAGGAGCATAAAATGTAAACTGCCCCCGTATCATCACAAGCAAACCCACCAGAAAACTATAAATGCTTTTTTTCTTCCATGGACAGTTCTGGTAACTGACCACAGGATAATGGAATTTCAGTGCAAATACTTCTAGAGAACAATCTCCCCTAAACTGGCTTTATGTAATATTACCATTCCCATTGAGTTTAACATATAAATTTTCTTTAAAAAAAAAAAAAAAAAATCTTGGAGAGATTAAACAGTGATTAGTCCTTTCACCTTTATTATTCTTAACAGTCCACAGACAGACCAAACAAATGTATATAGGGATCATTATTTAGGCTCATGATGTGTTACTCTGTTTAAACTAAATAAAAATATTTTTTCTCAAAAAAACTTCAAACTTCCAAGTTTTAAACAGATTCATTGTCACCATCATAAGCTTTTACTTTAGTTATTGTAAAATTAAGTGACATATGTAGATTGCTCATATACCTTTTAGGGCAGGAAGATACAGCCAATCTGAGATTCTCTATTATTTCAGAATACAGAACTCTAACTACAGAAAATGGAATTAAATCTTCCTCAGTAATTTAATTCTGGATGAAAGGAATATTTAAATTTCCACCTCAACTTTTGGAGAGAATTTTGACTTACATATTGTTCTAAGTAGATTACAGGGAACATATTATTTATAGCATGTTTTTTAGGGAGGATTAAAAACTTCAAGTTCACTCCCCTCCTTTTCAGAAAAGAAAAAGATAAAAAATTTAAAACAAGAAAAGGGAAAAACAATCAGATTCCATAAGTAATAAAAGTTTCAAGAGGAACCAATTACATGAGCTCAGAACCTCTACAAAATCCTCAAGTAAGGTAATGATACCTTATGGACAAGGGTAAGAAAAGGTGCTGATAGAGCTAACACAATCAATATGACAAACAAGGAGTCCTGTGGCACTTTTAGGCTATGTCTACACTTGCACTTTTAAAGTCGACTTTAACTAAGTCGACTTAGTGCGTCTACACTTAAAATTAAAGTCGACTTAAAGGGGAACTTACAATGGTTGTATTCCTTATGTCCTTAATGGCTCATCAGGTAACTCCCTGGGACCATTGTCCTGGCACATTCCTAAACATTAAGGACACAATGGTTTTGCACAGACACCTCTCTCAGGCTGCGTCTACACTGGCAAATTAAGTCGACTTAACCTTGGCTAAAGTCGACTTAATGTGCCCTGCGTCTACACTATACTTTGCTTAAGTTGACTTAAGCAGCTTGCTTAAGTCGACTTAAGGAAAATAAAGTCGACTTAATGAAAATTAAGTCGACTTTATTAAACCTGCTTTTTACTCGACCTAAGGCTTAATTCGACTTTCTAAAGTCGAATTAAGCCAGTGTAGCCCTGGGGTAGCCCTAAGTCGACTTAGGGCTACCCCAGGACTACACCAATGCCCTCCCTGCCGGGGAATCTATCAGGTGATATGGTCCCAGGGAGTATCCTGATGAGCCATTAAGGAGACAATGGTTGTTCACACCTTCCCATCTAAGGCATTTGTCCAGAATGACACAAGTTAAAGTATGGATATAACATCAAATTCTTAACTTCTAATCAAAATAGAATTCCTAGACATAAACTATATAATCATTCCCAGCAAATGACTACCTTTCTATTGATACCAAACATGACATAGTTCCAATGGATTATAGCATTTATGAGATATCCATAGAAAATAATATCATAAATGCTTCCCTAAATCCAGACAGTGTCACACACAGGGCTCTGCCCTGCCAGGGTCCCTGTCCCCCTTTGCCCCATTGTACACAGGGGGTGCTCCCCCACCACCACTGTGGACCTGCCCAAGGTCCCCCTAGCCCCACAAAGTTGACCTAGAGCATCCAGTGTGGACGCTCTAGGTCGACTTTGTGAGTTCCCCTTTAAGTCGACTTGAATTTTAAGTGTAGACTCACTAAGTCGACTTAGTTAAAGTCGACTTAAAAGTGCAAGTGTAGACATAGCCTCAGGCATTTCAATAAAATAACGTAAGTTAAAGTATAGATAGAACACCGAATTCCTAACTTCTAATCGAAATAGAATTCCTAGACATAAACTATATAATCATTCCCAGCAAATTACTGCCTTTCTATTGATACCAAACATGACATAGTTCCTATGGATTATAGCATTTATGAGATATCCATTGAAAATAATATCATAAATTCTTCCCTAAATCCAGACAGTGTCACACCCTGCCCACATGCCCTGCCCTTTGGGGGGCATGCCAGCCTCCCCCTGTGCCCCCCCCGGCAAGGAGGGCATTGGTGTAGTCCTGGGGAGCCCTAAATCGACTTAGGGCTACCCCAGAGCTACACTGGCTTAATTCGACTTTAAAAAGTCGAATTAAGCCTTAGGTTGAGTAGAAAGGTGGTTTAATAAATTCGACTTAATTTTCCTTAAGTCGACTTTATTTTCCTTAAGTCGACTTAAGCAAAGTATAGTGTAGACACAGGGTAAATTAAGTCGACTTAAGCCAAGCTTAAGTCGACTTAATTTACCAGTGTAGACGCAGCCTTAAAGACTAACAAATTTATTTATCGCATGAGCTTTCATGGGAGAAAATACCACTTTGAAGCATCTGATTAAGTGGGATCTTCTCCAACGAAAGCTCATGCAAGAAATAAATTTGTTAGTCTTTAAAAGTGCCACAGAACTCCTTGTTTATTTGGCTGACCTAGACCTACATGGCTACCCCTTTGAAACAATCAATATGGATATCTTATACTTGTTAGTCCATAGAAGGCACAATCATGTTCAAATTAAGTCAATGGCTAACTCTTATTGACTTCAATCTGAACAGTATCATGCCAAATGTCTGTAAAGAAATTTTAACCATAAAGAAACTGATACATCATAGCAATTCCCATAGGGTGTTTTACACATGAAAATTGTTGTTAAAAATAAGAAATCTAACAAAAATCAAACTCAATGACATTATTCTCTTGAGATTTCATTATAAACATATTTAAAGAATGCTAAAGTTAATACAATACAAATTGTCTTACTATATAGGAGAATGAATGAAAACTAAAAGCTCAACTGGTTCAATAAAAGAACAGGATGAAAATATTGCCCTTGTCATATTATTTCAATAATTGGCTAAAACTGTGTGGTTCTAACTTTTGCTAATGTTACTAATCTGTTTTTGTTTTTTGTTGTTATTTGAGCATTGCATGAACCTTCCCTTATTTTAATGGACCCAGAATTTGACAACAGAAGAAATGGCTGCTTGAAAAACATCAGTTTCATTGTTACTGACTGTGGACAGAAAAAATGGGTGATTACTGTAAGGATTAGTACCAATGGCATGGTTTTCAGATGTATTAAAACCGAAGGAAACTTTGAGTGCCCACTACAACACCTCTCAAAATCAATCATTAGGGTCAGACGTTATGCAAATGAGATGATGTAATGTTAGCATGGGAGTGACTATGATAATATTTGTGGTGAGCCTCCAAGTATTCCTGTTTCAGGCACAGATTTTTAAAGTTATTTAAGCATAGATACACTCAGCAATGCAATGTCTAATTCACATTTTCAAAGGAATTTAGGCACTTAAACCAAAATCCCATCAACTATCTAGGGGTGCGTCTACACTTGTAAATTGAGTCGACTTAAGTTTGCTTAAGTCAACTTAATTTACCCAGCGTCTACACTACAGTTTCCTTAATTTACCCTGCATCTACACTACAGTTTCCTTAAGCAAGCTGCTTAAGTCGACTTAAGGAAAATAAAGTCGACTTTATTAAACCTACTTTTAGGTCGACTTTAGGCTTAAGTCAACTTTTTCACGTCAAGTTGACTTAAGCCAATGTAGACCTGGAGTAGCCCTAAGTTGACTTAAGGCTCTCCAGGACTCCCCCACTGCCCTCCCTGCCAGGGGAGGGGGGCGGAGGGGAAGCCTGGCATGCCCCCCACAGGGCAGGGCAGAGCCCTGCCCACCCTGCCCCTATGCCCTGCCAGGGTCCCTGTCCCCTTTTGCCCCATTGTACCCATGTACATTGGGGCAAAGGCTGAGCCCCCTGTCACTGGGCAAGGGGTGCCCCCCCTGCCACTGTGGACCTGCCCTAGGTCCCCCTAGCAGTCGACCTAGGTGTTCAGTGTGGACACTCTAGATCGACTTTGTAAGTTCCCCCCAAGTCAACTTTAAATTTACATGTAGACATAGTAAGTCGACTTAACTAAGTCGACTTAGCTAAAGTCGACCTAAATTTACAAGTGTAGACATAGCCTAGGTGCCCAGATCTCTTTTAAAAATGAGATTTTGGTTTCTATATCAGTAAGACATTGCAGCACTAAGTGCATCAATGCCTAAATACCTTTAAACACTTTGAAATACCTTTAAAAATTGGGGCCTCCAAGTCCATACTTTGGCTACAACAGCCATCTAATAATTGTTCATGTATAGCACAATATAGTACACTTCTCCTCCCATTTTCTCACATTTATCTACTCTACCGTCTGCTATAAGCACTATAATGGGGTTGATTAAGTCCAGAGGCTGCCTACTAGAGGCCTCACACTCCTGTCACATCCTGTCCCAGAGATGAGCAGAGGAGAAATCTTCCAAGCACTGTAGAGTGACTACAGGGGAGCAGCCAATCAGAGCAGTTTGGAGTGGCCAGGGGCCAGGAGGACCATATAAAAAAGAGCAAAAGAGCTAGCGTTAGTCAGTTGTTGCCTGGAGCTGGAAGACAGAATATTAGGCTCCTGGCTAACTGAAAGAGCAGCATGACCAGGGACAGCTCAGTACAAGGAAGTAGAGAAGCTAGCCAGACAAAGCAGGGTACTACCAGGGGCCCTGTTGGATTGATAAAAGACTGAACTCAGAGATGGCTGACGAAAAGGACACAACAACTGAAGGTACTGTGATGGGCCCTGTTGGACTATTACAGAAGACAGTGTCTCCAGAAAGAAGTCCTGGGGGTGCAGCCCTATAGAAGGGCAAGGAGAAGGTAAAGACTGTATACCCCAGAACGGACTTGTTTGTTCCACCTACGGACGTCTGTGACTTGGCCATAGGTTGAGTCACTGAATATCTGCCAAAGAAACTATGAACCTAGGGGGGCACTCATGGGAGATGGTTGCAGACCCTGTTCCAAGAACTAAGAAACTGAAGAGTCTTGTGGCACTTTTAAAGACTAACAGATTTATTAATCGCATGAGCTTTCGTGGGAGAAAACCCCACTTCGTCAGATGCTTTGAAGATAGGAAAGTTACAGAGTGGGAGGAAATTAAATGCAGGGGAGTGTATGACATAGCATCAGGTCAGGCTGTAACAGCAAATCAAAATAGGTGTTAGGATTCAAAACACTGGGGAACAGCACATAGAGGAGGGGGAGGTCATGCGATTAATAAATCTGTTAGTCTTTAAAAGTGCCACCGTACTCTGTTGTCTTTCTACAATAGACTAACACGGCTCCCCCTTTGGAATAAGAAACTGAAGGCATACTCAATTGGCCAGGGTGGTGTTTGTGAGAGGTGGGTGCCAAGCACATTGTGGCATTGTATTGATTTGTGTTGGCTACTTACACTCAGATTCATTACTGCATCTTATCATTTTGTGTACCATCATATGCAGGATAATAACTGCCCTGATTCATGAGGTGATTTGGGAGTTAAATATTTGCTATCGGGTTAGTAGCATAAGTAATAGAGTAGAAAAAGCGACCCCCCCCCACAAAAAAAAAAAGAAAAGAAAAAAGAAAGGAACTAGTGGAAATGAAAAGAACAGATCATTTAACCAGTTTCAATTTGAGACTTAGGTGCAAATGACGTTTGAAACATGAGCTCCAGATTAAATGAGCCCCCCTTGCTTCACTATCATCAGTTGTCAACCCAAGTTTGACAATCCTATACCCTCTAACTTTGCTAAAACTGTTCAGTATAAACACACTCTCTTTGCAGGCTTACACTGAAAAATGATCTCCTTTGCTATTCTGTCCCTATATGGGGTCAGGTGAGTGTGCCGGGATGGAAAATTGTCTGCACAGAGAAGACTTGGTGGCCCAGAGATCAGGATGTTATGCTTCCAGCAAAGATCACTGTGGAGCTGGTGCTAAAGGTTGTGACATCTGGGACTCAGGCCTCAGAATGAGTTTTTCTGATCACTGGACCAGAATTAATGCTTAAAAATTCTTATTGGTCCTGCCAAAGTATCTCTGTGCCCTGATAAATTACTAAATGCTGGGCCTTAAATTGCAGATGTCACCCAATACACTGATTTTTTTTTCTATATTTGTTGTCTGAATGTTAACTATGGTCAACTTAAATATTTTTCACACAACTTGAAGTTAATATATATCCCACTTGGCAGCTTTTCCATCCTAGCAAAGTCTGAGAGGCTACTTTGGTCCCATGCTACTATGTACACCATCATAAGCAGTTTCATACACAAGAAAGAATAGCAAGGTTAAGGATTAGGCATAAAAGAAATATTGCTTAAAATGCAATTTGTTAATATAAATTTAAAAAATATCCTATAGGATCTGTTTGTGTCTTGCAAATGTCTGATGTACCTGGAGCAGTTGGCAATTTCCATACTCGGTCCTTCACACTGCCAGCCTCCACACTGAGGAGCTGGATTGTCACATAGGCGAGTTCTGCAGAGGCAGGCGCCAACACTTGTACCATCAGAATGGGTGCAGGGCTTCCATTGTGACCATTCTCCAAAATTCCCATCCACAGTCAAATTCCTGGTCTAGAAGATAAAAAAGCAGGAATATGAGGCTTATAGTAAGATAGCAGAAAACTGAATAGAGATCCCTTTTGATGTAACTTCTTAACTGTGAAAGATGCTGAAATCTGAACTTCAGCTATTAAAAAATTTAGAGACACCACTGGAGTCATTCTCAAAAGGATCTTACAGTTTCAGACTGTAAATCCTCAAGAGCAGGAAGTCTCTTTTTGCATTTATACAGTGTCCACATCTATGGACCTCAGTTTGATTGGAGCCTTTGGACACGTCCATCATCATCAATAAATCATCATAATCATCATCCAATATCACTGGCTCTTTGGAAAGAATTCTATAGAAATTCAACAGGAATTACATTCTCTCAATTATCTTCTGAGTGAAAGTATTTCCCATTTCTCCCAAACTCTGCTGTGATATGGTCTAAGACACTGACTGCAAAACAGAATATGCAAGAATGTTTGCACAAACATGACTTTATACTGAAAAGAGGAAGTGAGTGAAGATAAAGGTCAAGAGATTGATTCTGGTTAAGACTATGCTGAATCTTAACAGTATTTATAAAAATACATTTTAAAGAAAGAACCATCACTAAAGTTCCACTTCCTGGGGAAGCAGATTGTGATTTTAAATATATACATGATATATGGGGGAAATAGCTGTAAAAACAATAAAAATGAAAAATCTTAAAATTTTATTTTAGGACCCACCCCTATTCCCACTATCGTCTAATCCCACTGTTTTAATCTGGAGGAGGATCGGGCTGATTTATGGTGTTGAATATTTCTTCCAATCTGCAATTTGAAAGCTATGTGAATAAGTCATCTAAAATTATATGTTCAACCAGACATTATCTAACTAAAAGAAACAGTATTAACTCTAGATTTAATCAGACTTGATTGCTACTGGAACCTTTCTTGAAACTGATGATGGATATCAGGAATTTAGCTCTCTAGATGAATGTACTTTTCAGTAGAGGATGATTAAACGATTAAAAAACTTGAGTTACAGACTAAAGAAACCATTTTTTTCTTCTTTGTACAGCACCTAGAATACTGGGAATCTGGTCCATTAGTAGGGCCCCATGATGCTACAATAATACAAATAAATAATAATGAAATAGCTACAGAGTACATAGATCCCTGCACAAGAAATAGAGGGGAAAAGGCCCAAAGCAGTTAGTCATATTTTGTTTTAACTGGAACAGGAAGGAGGAAACGGAGCAGAACTTAATGCCCTAACATATGTTTCTACACTGAATTGTGAATAAAAGTGTCAGAATGGCGATGAATCACATGGAAAGGTGACTCTCTTGGCTACCTGGTATGAACAATGGATATTGTTTCACTCTAAATGGGGTGGGGGAGAAAGAGAAAGGAAGTATAATTTTCACAGATAATTAGAAGATAAGAGATTTAATAACAGCAGGCAGTGTGTTTTCACTGCATTTCTGGCTGATCTCCAACCACTGTGCTAAAAGGTTACATAATTTAACTATAAATAAACTTTATCAGATCAATCATTCACATACAGTACTGCCCCACAGAACGGACAAGTTTATTTTCTGGCAGCTGTGACTGATATAGCTACAATATATCAACTCAGCATACTGCTGACACATGTTTATTGAAAATAACACATCATAATACAATATGTGCATTGTTATTTTTCACAAACAGGAAATAGTTATTTCTTGTTAAATGTCAATTGCACTCATTCTCTTACACTGCGTACTGGAAGAGTGTGCATTCGATAAAACACAGAAAACATGTCCCCAATCCAATTAGTGTCAAAGCTGTGAAAATCTCCGCTGCTTACTTTTCCACAATGTATTAGAGCATCTTCACTGCTGCTTTCTTTTCCACAAGGTATATCACATCCACTGCTTCCCCCACAACCATAGAGTCAGTCATCTCATCACAGAAGGCAATCAGATTGGTCAGCATGACTTGCCCTTGATGAATCCGTGCTGCATATTCCTAATCACCGTACACTCCTGTTAGTGCTTCAAAATGGATTCCTTGAGGATCTGCTCCATGATTTTTCTAGGGACTGAGGTGAGGCTAACTGGTTTGTAGTTCCCCAGATCCTCTTCCTTCCCTTTTTTAAAGATGGACACTATATTTGCCTTTTTCCAATCCAGGATATTCTTCTCATCCCTCCCCGGTTGCCATGAGTTTTCAAAAATAATGACCAATGGCTCTGTAATCACATCAGCCAAGTCCCTCAGTATCCTCAGATGCACTGCATTCAGCCCCATGGATTTGTGCATGTCCAGCTTTTTTAAATAGTCCTGAACCTGTTCTTTCACCATCACTCGGTTCTCTCTGTCCCATCCCATTCAAAAGGCTTCTCCTTTCTCTGCTATCAGTATATCTCTTGATGCTTTCAGCACCCCTCCAAATGGCTCTTCTTCCTGTTTTGTGCTGGCATCTTCTGTCTGTCAGCAACTTCTTCTGTTGCTTGTTCTCTGGGGTGAGCTTGGGTGCTAAATCTATGCCAACATCTCCTCAAGCTGAAAGTATTTCTGATGGGTTCCCACCATCTGTTCTTTTCTCTCAGAATAAATATATTACCTCTCATTGCACTTGCCTTTCTACAGTTTGCTGGGTGGCTAATGTTTTGACATGATCTTCCTGAGGAGATACATATGTGTTCACAGTGCTTTTTTTCTAAAAAAAAAGGTACCGGAACTCCTATTGATGTCCGTCGTGTCATAAAGAAATAACACTGAAAATAGTGCAGTAAACAGTAAATTTTTGAATATATCAAACAAAATAAAAATACAAGGTAAAAACTGTTAAGTTTTATTAACTATGCAGGCCGCTAATATACTGAAAGACAACCTGTGAGGTCTTATAGCAGGGGTCCTCACACTTTTTAAATAGGGGGCCAGTTCACGGTCCCTCAGACTGTTGGGGGGCCGTATTATAATTAGAAAAAAACGTGACTGCGTAGCTATCACGTCTGCTGCTGGCCTGTGTTTCTGGGTACTGGGTGGCAGGCAGTAATGCATCCACACACTTTTTGTTGGTGCTGTGGGCTCCGGCCAGGCCCAGAGTGTGGGACTGACCGATGTTAGCCTGCTGGCCTGCTGTTGTGCACGCAACTAGTAGCCAATGTTCCCTCTAGGTTTGGTGGCTTGTGTGCAAAATTTTCAAGCCGTGTGAAAAACTTTTTCAGAATAAATTTTTGGGGAAAACTCACAAGACAGAAATTATAGGCATTAATTGAAGATAAAGTGACTGTAAATAGAATTAATTAATTAATTGTGTTTAATTAATTTAATTGGAATGAATTTGGAATTGAAATCTAATTTTAAGAAAGGTTTTTATTTAAAATTAATTTTTAAAAAGTTTTAAAAAAGAAGGGAGAGAAAGAAAAAAGAGAAGGAAGGAGGAGACAAAGAAAAAAAGAAAGAAAGGAAGGAAGCAAAGACAGAAAGAGCAGGAAGGAAGGAAGACAAAGAAGAGAAAGAAAAAAAGGAAGGAAGAAAGAAGAGAAAGGAAGGCAGGGAAGAGGAAGACAAAGAAGAGGGGGAAAAAAAGGAAAGGAAGAAAGAAGAGAAAGGAAGGCAGGGAAGAGGAAGACAAAGAAGAGGGGGAAAAAAAGGAAAGGAAGGAAAGGAAGAGGAAGAGAAAAGCGAAAGGAAGCAGCCCCGGGGGTCTGGAGGGGGCGGTGGGGGCTGCCGGCCTGCGCGGGGGTCCCTCCTTGTCCCCACCCCCACCCCTCTAACCCGGGCCGTCTCCTTGTCCACACCCCCACCCCTCTAACCCGGCCCGTCTCCTTGTCCCCACCCCCACCCCACCCCCCAACCCGGCCCGTCTCCTTGTCCCCACCCCCACCCCACAACCCGGCCCGTCTCCTTGTCCCCACCTCCACCCCTCTAACCCGGCCCGTCTCCTTGTCCCCCCACCCCTCTCCAGGCCTCCCTCCAGCCCCCTTACCTGGCCGGAGGCTGGGAACCACAGGGATGGCCGGCAGAGCTGCTTGCCGGCCAGTCCGCTCCCGCCCTGAGCACGCTGTAACTGCACATGCTCAGGGCGGGAGATTTAAATCTCCCCAGCCCGGCCCAGCCTGCACAGCTGGGAGGGAGCACCGGCGGGGAAAAAAAGGTGCCGGAACGCCGTTCTGGTGCGTTCCGGCAGAAAAAAAGCACTGTGTGTTCACATAAATAATATGGTTTTTGCTTTGTTTGCTCGATGTGTAGGAAGCAATCTTCTTTTGTGAAGTCATACAGACTACTTGCAGTGACTGGTTATAAGTGGACCCAATGCAGAAACTTACTTTTGAACAGGTTTCCACACCATGACAAAATGTGCTATATAAACTTGTGCATATTGTATTATTGTGCATCTATATTCACATAGACACATACATTCTCACATATTGAAACACTAATCCTAAAATACCCCTTGAGAAATATAAATCAAAAGCAGCACTACATATGTTAGACTCATTCTCACAGCCTGGGGAACATGATACTGCAGAAATTATTCAATATGTTTATCTCAGGTAATGCCTTTAGATTCTACATGAACAGCTCTGACTAGCAGTTTCACACATATGAATAATCAAAGACTTCATCTTTCAGGAGGTAATTTATCTGAAGTGCAATTGGCCACACTTCTCATTTCAGTATAGAACATTGTTGCTTTCAAGTTTCAACTCAGAGATAGGACCATATCCAGTATCAATATCAGGAGAAGTGGCTGCTTCATTTTTTGGATAACTGACCTTTGAATGAAACAGAAAAGCAGCTCTAGCTATTTAGTTGTACTGACTGCTCAAATATTGGATGTGGGGGAGTAGAAAGGGAAAATAGCACTTCTAATATCATACTGGATTCTGTCTGCAACTTTATCTTAACAGGGCAGAAAATTATGAGTTATACACAGCTCATTTGCCTACAGAAGACAGTAATTCAACACAGCTAAGCCAATATTCTGTAAATACAATATATACAAATCATATAAAATTAATATATTTTTCTTGATTTATACAAAGCCTTGGCTGGGATGATTTAGGTGATATTGGTCCTGCTTTGAGAAGGGGGTTGGACTAGATGATACTCTAAAGTCCCTTCCAACCCTAATCTTCTATGATATTTGTGATTCTATGATAATATTTAGAGTTGCTAAGCAAAATGGAAAATTATTTGAGTTATGGCAGCTTGCCAGGATACACAATTATTTTAATGCCAATTTCTGTTACGTTATCTATTTTGTTCTGTGTTGGACTACTTATTTTTTTTAAACAGGCACCAAAGTTTTCAAACTACCATTTTAAATTTAAATAGCACATTTCTTCTTCAAGATTCCCTTCTTTGAAATCATAATACACCCATCTCCGGGACTTCTATAGGAATATATAACTAATAGTTCTTATGTAGTTTGAGAAATCTTTTCCCCCATGGTGTGCACAGTAAGCCTCGGAATTCCAGGCAGATGTCTGAGGGACCCCCATTGTATCTCTGGTTTAACATACTGATTATATAACTTGCACTCTTTCTCTATCTCATGACTTACTTATAATCCTTTGACAATGCCCCATACTTATTTATTAGACGACCTTTATATTAACTTTGCTGTGTCTGTCTTTCTGTTTGTCTGTCTGGGTATGACTACACTGGAGGGTCTGTTAAAGTTGACCTTGTTAAGTCGAATTAGAGAGCCCACATTGAAAACTCCAGTCGACAGCCTGCGTCCACACTGGCAGGTGCTAGGTCAAAGGAGGAGTGATGCATTGTGGGTAGCCCTGGGAGGGGAGCCTTGAGGCCAATTAGGTCGACTTGAGTGCTTTCCCCGTCTATACTGGATTAAGTCAACTTAATACAGTTAACTTAAGCATTAAGTCGAATGTAAGAGGTGGCATTATTAAGTCGACTTAAGGAAGTGCTTAAGTTGACTTAATTAAAGCCCAATGTGGATGCAGGAATCTGTAGGTTGACTTACCCTTCCTTAAGTCGATCTAAGGCTCCAGTATAGACGTACCCTCTGTGTGTATTCAATGTGCTTTCCCACCTTCCTCCAGCAGATGGCATAATGTTTATAAGTTTTAATGGCAATCTGTGCCCAGCACAAAACTTGCCAGATATCTGGCCCTGTGGTACAGGGGTCAGGGCAGGAGCCTGGGAACACAACAATCACTGGTTTGAATCCCACCTGGGTCTGAAAAGCTGCTGTTTGTAGGTTTTAATTTGATCTACTTTTAGTCTTGAATGAAAAATATTTTAAAAAAAAAAAAGTTTTTTTTTAGAACAGATGGCCTTAAAACCAGTGCAGTAAAAGGAACAAAACAAGTACAGAAGTCATTCAGAGTGGTCAGACTTCTTGTATGAGGCATTTTAAGCACTGTGAATGCATTTGTTTGCAAAAGGTTGATTGACCAGTGTAGCATGTATAGTAGCCACCCAACCTTCTGCAAACAAATACATTCACAGTGCTTAAAATACCAATTTTTTATAAAAGAGGCTAATTCGGGAGTTATTATGTTTGTTGCTGGCAACAAGCAGATGAATGGCTGGGGGAGTGGTGTCAAAGGACATTCCAGATTCTTTTCCTGCTCTCTAGGAGGAGTGGCACTTCCTTGAATCAGGAACAAGAATGATTTTTCTCACTTCTGCTGAGCTTCTGTATTCCTTCTGAAGCCTCCTGTTGCTTTTCCCCTGCCTACAACCAATTGATCTGAAGAAAAGTTGCACCCCTTACAGCCAATTTTTTTTACCTTCACCAGGAAAGGCTCCTGCAAGCCCCCCCTGAATTTCTTGGTCCCCATGGACTAGGGAGATGTTGAGGTGAGGCAGGTGGAGATAGATTTATACCCATGTGAAATTTATCTGTGTTATACCCTCATCCTAGCAGGAACCTTTCATATTCTGTGGTATAAATAATATTCAGGAGCTGAGGCTGTAGGGCCTTGGCCTGAGTGGAAGTTGTACATAGTTGGTGCTGGGGAAAATGCTGTTAATAAAAAGCATGAGTGGAGCACACACTAGAGGACTCTGTGTGGTTTGTGGGATCAGAAGACCTGGAAGTAAGGGGGGGACCTTTGTAGATCTGCTGCAGCAGGGAATGTCTTTCCTGGGTTCATCTGCAAGGCCATTATTCTCTCTGTATTCTCCTGAAGACCCAGTTCTGTCATGATATCTATGAGGAAACTACCTGATTTACACTAATAAATCTTTAGAGTTGCAGCAGCACAGGAGCTAGCACACAGAGCTGTGAACAAGGGTGTCTGAGTGGGAGTTTGGGGAGTGTGTGGTAGTGTCTGCTATTGCTGTGGTGTTCGCTAGGGGTTGTTTTGGTGTCTCTTGTGTGTTTTTTTGTTTTTGTGGTGGGGGTTATGTCTCTCACTGACAGGAAGCAGAGGGAAAGGCTATGACAGATAAAGGGGCTACAGTGGTAGTCACTCAAGTAGTGGAAGAGACTATGAAGACGACTGGATGTGGAAGCTGTGGGACATACATGATCTTGGAAGGGGTACCTCAAAAGAGTTTTGTTTGAATGAAGTGCTGTCTTATAGAGTTGACGGAAGAGAAGCTTCAAGAGTTGGAGATGTAGGTGGAAACTCTGGTTAAGTTTAGAAGGAGGTTTGAGCAGTTGACGGAGCAAAGGAATGGGGAGGCTGAAAGGAAAAACCTAGACTTGCAGATGGAAGCAGGAGTAACGAACTCTGAGGGGAGAATGCTGAGTGAGGAAAGAAACCAGTGGTAGCATGTGCCTGTAAGAATCAACAGAGGAAAATATGGGCTAATGAAGGAGAAAAAGAGTAAAGGAACAGGTTTCCAGAGTTGGGAAATGAAGAAGGGGCATAGTGGGTGGTTACTGAAGGTGGGAGGGCAAGGAAGAAGAGAAGAGCAGCTAGTCCTATACAAGGAAGTGGAAGAACATATTTGGAAGTGGACTGGCTAACCTAATGAAGAGGGCTTTAAACTAGGTTTGAAGGGGGAAGGTGACCAAAGCCCACAGGTAAGTGAAACTGAGGGAAACCTGGGGGAAGGGATGGAACTTGGGGGGTGCTGGGGCTGTAACAGCAGGAATAAAAGGTTGCATCTACACTGGTAAAATAAGTCGACTTAAGCTTGGCTTAAGTCGACTTAATGTGCCCTGCGCCTACACTACACTTTCCTTAAGTCGACTTAAGCAGCTTGCTTAAGTCGACTTAAGGAAAATAAAGTCGCCTTAATGAAAATTAAGTCGACTTTATTAAACCACCTTTCTACTCAACCTAAGGCTTAATTCGACTTTCTAAAGTCGAATTAAGCCAGTGTAGCCCTGGGGTAGCCCTAAGTCAACTTAGGGCTACCCCAGGACTACACCAATGCCCTCCCTGCCGGGGGGTGGGGGGCACAGGGGGATCCTGGCATGCCCCCCAAAGGGCAGGGCATGTGGGCACAGTGTGACACTGTCTGGATTTAGGGAAGCATTTATGATATTATTTTCTATGGGTATCTCATAAATGCTATAATCCATAGGAACTATGTCATGTTTGGTATCAATAGAAAGGTAGTCATTTGCTGGGAATGATTATATAATTTATGTCTAGGAATTCTATTTTGATTAGAAGTTAAGAATTTGATGTTATATCCATACTTTAACTTGTGTCATTCTGAAAGAATGTCTTAGATGGGAGGGTGTGAACAACCATTGTCTCCTTAATGTTTAGGAATTTTCCAGGTAGAATGGTCCCAGGGAGTATCCTGATGAGGAGATAAAGAATACAACCATTGTATCCTTAATAGCTCATCAGTTTACTCCCTGGGACCAGATCACCTGGCAAATTCCTAAACATTAAGGAGACAATGGTTGTTCACACCCTACCATCTAAGACATTCCTTCAGAATGCCAAAAAGGCCAATGGCATATTAGGCTGCATCAGTAGGAGTATTGCCAGCAGATCGAGGGATGTGATAATTCCCCTCTATTCGACACTGGTCAGGCCGCATCTGGAATACTGTGTCCAGTTTTGGGCTCCCCACTACAGAAAGGATGTGGACAAATTAGAAAGAGTCCAGCAGAGGGCAACAAAAATGATTAGAGGGCTGGGGCACATGACTTATGAGGAGACGGAAGGAAGTAGGCTTATTTAGTCTACAGAAGAGAAGACTGAGGAGGGATTTGATAGCAACCTTCAACTACTTGAAGGAGTGCTCCAAAGAGGAAGGAGCTAGGCTGTTCTCAATGGTAACAGAGGACAGAACAAGGAACAATGGTTTCAAATTACAGCTGGGGAGGTTGAGGTTGGATATTAAGAAAAACTTTCTCACTAGGAGGGTGGTGAAGCATTGGAATGGGCTACCTTCGGAGGTGGTAGAATCTCCATCTTTGGAGATATTTAAGGCCCGGTTAGACAAAACTCTGGCTGGGGTGATTTAGTGGGAGTGGTCCTGCTTTTTAGCAGGGGTGGACTAGATGACCTCATGAGGTCCCTTCCATCCCTATGTTTCTAAGCAGTGGATGAGTCCATGCAGATTCGGCCAAATAAGAGCCCCAGGAAGACATAGGAGTGGTTGCAAAGTATGGCAAAGGAGACTAGTGGATGAGATGATTTGCAAACAGAAAGAACAGGGGATAGGCCAGGGAATCACACCATTATCAAGAAAAGGTAGGTCTATGTGATTGGGGACTCCCTGCTGAGAAGAACAGATAGGTCTGTAACCAGAATAGATCGAGAAAACAGAAGGGTATGCTGTCTGCCAGGTGCTATAATATGAGATGTGGATCTGAGGCTGAAGAGGATTTTAATGGGAGTGGGAAAGAATCCACTGATTGTCCTTCATGTGAGCAGGGCCATCCCGTGGGGGGAGCGGGGCGCCCAGGGCCAATTGGCCAAAGCGGGGCCCCCGCCACCCTCCACCCCATACTGGAGGGTAGCATGGCGGGCCGACTGGCCCGCTCCGCCTCCCAGGGAGCCGGCCCAGGGCTGGGAGGCCTAGGCTGCTGGCACGGAGAGCCAGCTCCGGCGGCCGAGGCTGCCTGTTGTGGGGGGAAGCTGGCTCCAGCCCCGGGCTGGGGGTCCAGCTGCCGGGCCCAGGCCTGGAGGCCGACTGGGGGAGGGCGGGCTGGAGCCAACTCTGGCCCCGACCCCAACTCCGATGGCTGCCACCGGCCCCGAGCCGGGAGGCCAAGGCCACTTGCGCGGAGGAGCCGGCTGTTTGGGGCAAGCCGGCCCAAAGGCTGGGCCCCATGTGCTCTGACCTTAGGCCTGCGTGCTCTGCCCTGGGGGTGGAGAGGGCCAGCTGAAGGCAGTGGGGCGGCTGTGGGAGGAGGGGCTGCAGCGCGTGTGGACCCGCACTGCCCCTCTGGGAGCAGGACAGCGCGAGGCCCAAGTACCTGCGGGGCCCGGGGCGATTGAACCGTTTGCCCTCCTCAGGGACGGTCCTGCATGTGAGTACAAATGATATAGACAGATTCTCTCTGGAACATATCAAAGGAGACTATAGCAGGCTGGGGAAGACTCTTAAGGAAATCAAGGCTCAGGAGATCTTCAGTGGGATTCTGCCTATTTCTAGAGGAGGACAACAAGGGAGTGAAAAGATTCTGATGATCAATAGATGGCTCAAGTTTATGGAGAACTTTGGGATATATGGTCACTGGGAGGCACACATGAACAGAGGACTTGTTTGGGATGGACTTCACTGGATTAGGGACAGAAATGGTCTTCTAGGATGAAGGTTAGCACAATTGAGAAAAAGAGTTTTAAACTAGGAAGTTGGGGGAACTGGTTAGGAGATGCCCAGGTAATCTCCATGCTGATTTTAGCATTGAGGGAAGAAAATGAAATAAGAAAGAACAAAACGGTGGGGACCAGAATGGACATTAAGAGTAAGGGTAGTGTAGATACCAGTCTAAAAGACCACATTGGCAGTAGAATGACTGTGCTAAATCAGGCTCCTAGTGGTAGATATTCTGATGAGATGATTGATGGACTGGTTTCGGAGTTATTACAGAGAATTATTTCTTGGGTACATGTCATGGGATGCACATCCATGCACCCCTATTGGCATGATCTATGTTACTTTTCTGTTCAGTTTTGCAATGTAATTGTGTGGTTTGATGCCAAATATGCCATACCAGGTTCCCTTGTGAATGCTCATAAAATATTCTACAGAATCACTATGGTGTCATGTTTCCTGCAGCAACATGTGTGTGCAGATGTGAAGCATGTTGCAATTGTTCAGACTCTCAGAACTATCTCTAGCACAGAGGCTGGAGAATTACATGACAAAGGGAATGCAAATGCTCTACCTGGCTCAGGTAGAAGTAAAGAGAATCATACGGCAGGACAGAGGGAGAGGGACTGTCAGGAGTTTGTAAAAACAAAGACACAGACCGTTTCGGTAGAGAAGCTGCAGGCCTTTGCCTGGAGGACTCCATTTTGCAACTCTCTCCAACTTCAAGCAAGAGCTGGGCCCTGCCTTGTAACAGGCAGAGAATGGATGTAAAACACTGAACAGCCAAACAACTTGTACATAAACTTGGACTATGAGGTCAGTTTAGGTAGAGATGTTAGATTAGTCTGAAATTTATACCTTTTATTTGATATTGGTGACTCCTGACTCATTTATATTATGATTCTGCCTTCATTGACCATTTTCCTCACTTGAAATCATACTCTGATCAATAAACTAGTATTTGTTTTATCTAAAGCTGTGTGGTCTTTAGAGGGTGTGGATGTGGAAGGCTGGGCACAATCCACTTCTTTGTTAAGTGGTCGGAGTTAAGACTAGGGTGACTGGGGGTGGGTCCCAGTCCCTGTCAGGCAGTGGCTCCCGGTGTGGGATATGGGGCTGGAGGTGCTCGCTTGGAGACCAATGCCTGTGTGGCTAGTGGATTTACACCCACTGCCTGGGACCAATTACACGCTGGTGGCTGGGGTGGGCTGACTCAGGAGCGATTAGTCACCTGGAAAGGTGGGGTGAATTGGGGTTCAGAAGCGGGGTTTGAAGGGTCATAGTGGCACACCAGACCTGATCTGGGGAACAGTCTGTCACCGTATCCAACTGATGAATCTTGTCCACCTGCTCAGAGTTTAACTGATTGCCAGATTGGGGTCTGTAAGTAATTTTTTCCCAGGGCAGACTGGCAAAGGCTCTGGGGATTTTTTTGTTTTTCACCTTCCCTCTGTAGCATGGGGCACAGTTAACTTACTGGTGGATTCTTTGCACCTTAGTCTTTAAACTGCGATTTGAGGACTTTAATAACTCAGTCAAGTTAGAGATTTATTACAGGAGTGGGTGGATGAGGTTCCGTGACATGCATTGCGCAGGGGGTCAGACTAGATGATCATATTGGTCTCTTCTGACCTTAGAGTCTATGAGGCAATGAGTAACTGGACGTCGTTTATGTAATTTTAGGTGATAGGGGAAAGTGTGTTAATTTAACAAGATGTGGCCAAAACACCATTTAGTCACTCTTGTGAATGGGCTGTACTACTTGTCTTTAACCTTTGTCAGCCATTAGACCCAGAGTTCTTTGCTGGTTGGAAGTGTTTAGCACAATGTGCAAGTGGTTAAAAATAACAACAAATATTAACAATAACATAGCACAGTGAACATGATGATGAAAAGCCTAAAAGACGCCAGAGGTGAATTTTGCTTCAAAATGCATTTGAGAGTAGTGTTTAGAATACACATTTCAATTTCTACACCACAGATAATCACATATATTCCGAAAAGCACAAAATCCCTTCTTCCTTTTAGTATTTATTTAATGAAAAATCCTGAGGTGAATTTGTGAGCTTGCTGCTAAAGCACTAACTGTTGGCTACTAGAGAAGTGTAAGCATCCAAGGGGTGTGTGGGTTTTCAGCCTCCACACAATTCACTTTCTCCCTCTGTAAGGATATCACCTTTTCGATTAGCGAGCTTATAAAGCTGTTACGTGACTTTTTAAATTAGCAATAACAACCTCAGGGGGGCAAGATCACATCTCTAGCAATTAAAATAAAAGTTTTACAGTACCAAGTGGGGGAAAGTCTGGAAGGAAAAACACTGGTATAATTCATCTCTGTGAATATTCATCTTCAAAGTGGGAATGTGCATAGTGCCTCCTCCATATAAAACTGCAATCAGTTTAGTAGATTAGTAGGCTACGAACTGAAAAACAAATACGTTTACAGTCTACATCTGAGCGGAAAGGCCTGAAGCAACATGATTTGAGTATAATTATTTTCTGAGCCTGAGCAATCTTATAGTGACTAGTTTTGATGAGAGCCACATGAACTCAAGAATTTTAAGAGGTCAGTGAATTTTTCTTGGACTTACTGGACACACGGTGATGCTTTGCTCCCACTGACTCATGCTCAAGCTTTCTTCCAGAGTTGTGCATTTCTTCATCACCATGTCCCAGCCACAGTAAGGATCCTGGGATGCAATACATGCGCTGCAAACGAAAACCCAAAAGATAAGACAATATGAACACTTATTTTTTACCTATACATGTCAAAACATTGTTGAGATGCTATTTAGCATTTCCACATATTATGCAGACCTAAAGAAATAAAGTAAAATAAACATATAATTATTGTATTGGAGCTCAGGTGTAGCATCCAGGTTGCTGAATTGTGGAATGCTAATTGGAATTAATAACCATCTGGGATACAGACCTAAAATCTCTTATAGATAGTCAGGTAAGTTTCTAGTTGTGTGCTTAATATGTAGTCAAGATATAATAATAAACATTGCAGCACAACAGGAAGTGATTAAAATTAAATTGTTTGCTCTCAAATGATTTCATAAAGTATGTTTTTGATTATTCTGAAACTAATTATTGCATTTTGAGAGGAAGGAGATAACACAACATAACAAAATGTCATTAACAACAGCTATTTCTTTTATAGTGTGGTATAGAGCTTTTTAAAATAAGTACTAAGGAAATGGCTTATTCTGCCCTTACTATGCAGTATGAAATGGGGAAATCCATGTAAATAATATTTATGTTTAAGGGAATAATCTCATATTATTTTTATATTCTGGTTATTACCAGACTCTTGAAATGCATCGCTGGGGGCTGGTCCTCACATCAAAACACTCACGCTTTCCTAGTACGTGTACCAGTGTATTAAAGGGGAAGTTTGTAGTAACCCTCTATATTTAGGCTGCATAACATTTTCACTTGTAAAGAGCCTTGCCATCTTTTTAAAAGCAGTTCCGACACTTTCACAGTCTGCAACAAGCCTTTGAAATTTGCCCTCAGGATAGAGAAATGTTTTTTTTTCCTTCATCCCATAAAAATGTACAGATTTTAATTACATGATCACATACTATTTTTGACACAGGACAGCTGCCTAATTTATTGAGGACACTCAGAGAATTAAATGGGACTGTGTTATGAAAGGAGCTGTTTGTCTACAGGAGCCCTGCAATAAGTTAGTTGTGAAACCTCTTGTGAGCATGTGCAAGCTATAATTTTATTATCCAAATGTGGGTGGATTTTCATGAGGATAGCAAAAAGGCACATTGCTGCTCCAAATCGTGGAGTTTATAGAGCTTCTCAATGAAATATTTATATAAACTTTTTATATTGGCAAGAAACAATTTCTCTAACCTCACTATTTTAAAAGGTTAAAGTATCTTACACTAAACCTTGCCCCTCCTCCTGCAACCAACCTGAAGCAGATAGCTGACATGAAAAGTTGTAGCCCAATGGTTTAAATCTGGCAAAGTCATAAGTAACTGAAAATAGGGTTTTATAATGGAAAACTTAAGTATAGGCAACATACCCAGTGCTGTTTACTGTACCTATGGTCTCGTTTACTTGGCCCCACGCTTTGGACAACTGGGGTGTGAACTGCAGTGTGCATTAGTGTGCTGATCTGTAACTGCCCCATGGAGATCCCGCAGGCATGAGCTAACAGTTATCTAGTGGCATTAACACAGTCCTATATAGTATAGTCCTATAGCTACACATTCGTGCATAACTAGTGCATACTAGTGTGTAATCCATGTGCAACTGAAACACATACACTTATATGTTGGGAAATATAGACATGCCCTATGCCTACATTCTCTTCCTAAAAGATTTTTTTCACCTTATGATTCATGAGAACAAGCACATTGAGAAGTTGCTCTTCACCTTTCACCACCTCCTTTCATGGAGCTCCAATCACCTTGTCAAATCCACTGGCAAAATAGAGCAGGGACCTGACATGGAGGATTTCTTCATCTTCAGCCTGGTCTCTAACTCTTACTTGTCTGAGGAAAGTGGTATGGCTATAACCATAGGTCAACACACTGGTATCTCGTTATTTCGTGTTGCTCCACCAAGCGGAAAATCGGTTAGCCATACAAGACAAATACTTTATAGACACTGAGGTGGGAACAAACTTTTAGACTAGTGGATTACAGAATTTTTGTCTGATGCTAAAATAAAAGATGCAAGTGATAACACAAAACAATGTGTCATTACTTCCCCTCAATAAAACAGAATTACCTGTTCTTAAAAATGTCAAAGGTATTCTGTTTCTTTTTCACTTCACATGACTCACATAGTCCTAAAGAGGGAATTTCGTACATACAAACAGAAAAAACAGACACAAGAAGTCTGTTAAATTCTTCTCATGGCCATGTCTGACTTTTTTTTTTTGTTTCTTTGTTTGTTTCTTAAAACCTCACACCTTTGTTGAAGTATCATTGCTGCTCCACCAATGTTAGCAAGAACGGGCAATGCTAGTTAGGGTCTAGACCAGGGTGAGCAAAATATGACCTGCAGGCCGGATCTGGCCCATCTAAGGCCTCTGTCCGGCCCGCCGCCTCTGGCCATCTCCCCCCAGCCTCCATTTGCTCCCCCCCCCAACCCCCGGCGGGTGCTATGCCACTCTAGGTCTGGGCTGGTGCTTCATCACCCAGGGGCAGGGCTGGTGTGGCGTTGTGGCACTCTGGGGCAAGTGGTCTGGGGCTGGCGCACTGACACTGCGCTCCCCCCTTCCACCTCTCGGCCAGTGCTGCACCACTCTGGGGCTGGGGCTGTTGCTGCTCTGCCCCCTTCTGCCTTCCCGGCTGCTGTAGCACTGCTTTGGGGCCGGGGCCGGCGTTGCACTGCTCTGGGGCCAGGGCCGGCAGTGGGGTACTCCAGGGCGGCTTTCCCTCACCCCTGGCCCTTCCAGCCCCAGGACTGGCTCTCCCTTCCCCCATTTCCTGCCATGCCAACTCCCCCCACTGGCTCTCCCCCTGTCTGTCCCCTGCCAGTACCCCCCACCTCCACCTGGCCCCAGGCTGCTCTCTCCCCTCCCTCCATATTATTGCCTGCCCCGGTCTAGACTATCTGCTAAGAGTGCCAGCAGGACAATACGATACACTGGTAAAAATTCCAGCAATTACCCAATGCTGACAGCACTGGTCGAGTTAGGCTGGTGCTAAAGACAAGGTGAGAGGTTTTCAAAAGAACCTCAGTATAGTCCAAGCCTGAGTATGCATAATTCCCATTGATTTGGTACAATGGGAGAAGAGATTTTCAGATGTGCCTAAAAACTTTAGGAGCACTAGCCCCACTGAAAGTGAATGGGAGCCAAATCTGCCCCAGAGTTATCATCACAGAGGTCAATGACAGCTGTTCACAAATGGACAAGCAAACAGGCTCCTGAAGGTCAAACTCTATGTTCTGCTGTGAGTATTTAACTCCTACTGACCAGGACCATAGTCGGGTGGGGTTTTCTAGATCAGCCCCTACCTCTCTAGTGTGGGCTGGGCAGCTTCCGATCATGTGACTGCCGCACTTGCCTGGCACAGCAAGAATGTCTCCGCCGCTGTTGTGGGGCCTATCCAGCAGCCGTCAGCAACGACCACTAGTGGAGCAGAGGTGCCCATGCTGCTCCACTTGTGGCCATAGCTGTGGGGCCTGGCCAAAAGCTGGTGGCCAAAGCAGCACCGGCACCTCTGTTCCACTCGCAGCTGCAGCCAATAGCTGCAGTAGAGAAATTTGCAGTGGGTGGGCCTGGTCTTCACCTGGGTGGGCCCCGGCTCACCCGGGCCCACTCGTGGCTACACCCCTGCAATTGAAGCATATGCACACTGAAGAGCAGAATTTGGCTTTATTAGAGGAACCCGGGAGAACTTTCACTTAAATAATGGAAATATAGGGGGAAAAATTGCTAAAATGGCCAAACTATTCTTATTCTCCACACTGATCAGACCAAGTGTACTATTCACCATCTGCCGTCCAAACATAAATTTATCTTTTCAAGGCCATCTTTCGCTTGGGCTCCATTTCAAGCCTGCTTTCCCCTCTTTATTCTTCAGTTGCCATTATATCACTTCTGAAGGTGAAACATTAAGTTATTTTGTGTGATACTGCTATCAGCTGACTGAAGTGGCTAGTACCTACTGAAGATGGAATAATGTTCGAAGGGGCACAGTCAATTTGTGAACTGGTTCTTTTCAAATGTGTTAAAAGTAGTTTCAGACACTATCCCTGCATCTAAGTATTCCCACCTATTTGTGTTGCTTTACAAACATATTTTCCTTTCCCCGCACACCTTTTAATGATTCTTACTGTCATTTCTCTCTCTCCCCCCCCCCCCACACACACAGATAATGGGGAACTGAAATATCGTACAAAGGAAATAGTAAAACTAACTGCACACAAAGGGGTGTCAAATGCTTAAGGTGTGAGCAAACTGGAACTAATACAGAGTTGCCCCTCTAACGTCTTTCAGTTAAATTTATCTTAGGTATAACTATAAGAGTATTTTTATCTGCAAAAATTACCTGCTATGATTTTTAAGCTGACAGTGCCCTTTTAAACAGGACAGATTAACTGGCAAATTTGGATAATGCATTAGCTGCCTTCCACTTCTGAAAACTTGGGTTACATTTGAATTTTATCAGAAGTGAAAATTAATTACTTAACCAAATCCCCAGTGGATATCTGTCCACATCTCAAAGACATTACACAATTCCGCCTAACTCTGCTACTAGCAGTCATTTTTTGTTCATAAAATAGCTACAGGAATAGAAGTGAAGTGGTCAGGACCAAGGGTCAAAACGGAGACGCTCTAGCAAAAATGAATGAGGAAAAATATGTAGCACCTGTCCATGTTATGCATGACCCAAATAGGTCCCTCCTTTCAGAAGCATTAAAAATTATTTAAGTCACCCAACTAATAATGAAATGTAAAACATACATTTAAATTAATACATACAAGCAAATGACTCACTTGCATTAACTAAAAAGGAAAGGAAAGCCCACGGGGCAGATTCTGCTCTGAAGTACATTGGAGGGAAACTGATACAACAGGGTATTTTGATGGAGTTATGCTGGATTTACACTGGTGTAGCCATCATCAGACTCCACACTTCCAGTATCAGCCCTGTAACTATTCTATTTCTCATACTTTACTGGTTTCCCTTACTGTTCCGTTTTTTCAAATCATCAGATAGACAAAAATCACAAAGGAAGCCCAAGAACAACAGAACAACTGAACATGAATCAGTTTATTACAAAGGACTACTCCTTCGCTACTGAGGCTATAGTATCACTGCAAAATCTACTGCTGGACTTCTGTTTCCTTCAAAATTTCCCTACTTGCTTCCTTGCTTTTCCACGTAATTAGCAAGAGCAAATGATGACTTGTTGAATATCCTTTTGTAAATCATTCAGGTGGCTGTGACAATCAGTCAAACTTTAAACAATGATTTGTTAGATTAGTAAACTGTAATATAGGCTAATCAGTTTTAAAGTGGTTTAAATGATCCTCCCTGCCTATTTTATAATTAGCTCTGAACATCCAATGAAACTGTTCTACTTCAATAATATCTGAGGTTTGTGATTAATTAAGAAAGAAAGGCGGAAATGAACAGTGCTGCAAAGCAAAATGGATAAGGAAACATGCAATTTTAGACTAAAAAAAGAATACTTTACACATATACAAACAGAGCTATACAGAGTGGGTCCTTTTTGTCTTTATTTTAAGGTTAAAAACTAAATCCTGTCCCATTTACTTAAGACACTCATATAATTTACTTCAGTGGGGCTGGGATTTGACTCTAAATTAATTTACTGTTTGTTGTGGTGCCAAACTGATATCCTTCAGAACTGTAGTCATTCTTTCAAAGAGTAGATACAGCAGTGTACATTTCCCCATGCTGATCTTAATATGCCTCTGCTCTGATCCACAAGGACCATCTGGGCAGCACAGTGGTTTGTAATGTAATACAAAACTTTCATCTATTGGAAACCAGTTCAGTTTTGCCTAAACTTGTAAGTAAAGACACTTTGATCTCTGAAATAAGTTGATGGTCTTAGTTTAGCTCCTAATGGGGAAGTTACCACATCAAAGCTGTCAGTAACTGAGTCACCAAAAGGAGTTGAACGGTCAAGATCACCTGTGGACAAGAAGTCCTTGTCTTTCAGTTTTCTTGATCATTCTGGTTTTTTTGGTGAAAATGTGTCATGTTGATTACATTTTCCTCAGCTTCAAGATGGACTTTCTAGCCCAGGGGTCAGCAACCCAAAACAGAAGAGCCATTCCCCCCTGCCCCCACCAATAAACAAGTATTCCAAGAGCCGCACACAGTTGTGCCGTTCCACCCCCCTCCCACACCAGCCTGGCTGCAGCCCCTTACCCCATCCAGCCCTACTGTTGCACCTCCCCCCCCCCCAGCATAGCTGAATCCCCTCTCTTCCCCTGCCCAGCTGCAGCCCCTCTCCCTTCCTAGTCGGAAGGCAGCCCTGACCTGGCCCTCCCCGGCCGGTCCCAGGCGTCGCCCAGCATCCCCCCATGCCCAGCTGGCCTTCCAGCACCTAGCAGTTCCCCCCAGTGCAGCTGACCCTCCTCGTATGCCCACCCAGCCCCGGGAATGTACACGCCCTCCCCAACAGCTACAGCTCCTCCCCACCCAGCTCCAGGTGGTTACACCTCCTGGCATCCTCCCACCTCCCCAAGCCTGGCTGCCCCTTCTGGAGTCCAGCAGTCCCTCCTCCCTGCAGCTGGCTTCTCCCCACCAGTGGCAGACTGAGTCAATCTGGCACCCGGGGGTCAACACACATTTGCTTCCCACCCCCCGCCCTGTGCAGCCCCTCCCCACACAGGGCAGGAAGGGTCCCAGTAGCTGGGACCCTTCCTGCTCTGTGCAGAAGAGGTATGTGGGGGGTGGGGGAAGGGGGCATGAGGCAAGGGGGGGAGGCAAGGGTGCCAGACAGCCATGATGCCAGACAGCCTCTGCCAGGCTGCAGGGGGGCACCTGGCTGGCCCTAGTACCATGCTGGATTAGGGGGGCCCCAGCCCAGGTCACCCAGTTTTGGCGCACTGGTGCCACCCCACCCTCTGACCACATGGACCAGAGGCGGCCAGGCTGCAGCCCCCGGCACGATGGAGGGGTGGGGGAGATGGGTGGCCAGGACCAGAAGCTGCGCCGCCCTCCTTCCACTGCCAATGCTGAGCAGCACTCCCGGCTGCCCCCACCCCATCCCTGACCAGCCGCCTGCCCCATCCCATGTGGCAAAGAGCAGTTGGCATGGGGTTGCCACTTTGGGAGGGGACAGGGCCCTGGAGCGAACCGGTTCCAGGGAGTTCAACCACTTCACCACCAGCCCCCCCCGCCCGCACACAATACAGGCCACCTCACCCCCAGGCCCTGGCGTGGACCTATTCAGTGCTGGAGGGTGGGGGCGAAGCAGCCCGAACTCTACAAAATGGGCTGCTTTAGGGCCCCATTCCTGAAAGAAGCAGTCCCGCGCCAGCCGCTCTCTGCCCCCTGGGGCGGGTGGCAAGCCAGGGAAAGGCTGGGAAGAGGGGAGCGCTGCTCCAGGTCCGCAGTGGAGCAGAGGGAGGGCAGCGCAGCCTCTTGCCCCAGCTTCCCCGCCTACCCCTGGCTGCCAGGTGGCTCCAGGGATGCCAGGCTGCGGTGGGGCGCCCGGCCAGCCCCAGCATCAGCCCTGGCACCCAGTCAGCCCTGGCTGCCCAGTTCTGGGTCACCAGGGCGCCCCCCCCCCCACTGCATGAGGGCGAGGTGGCCAAGCGGAAGTGTCACGGACCAACCACCAGGGCCAAAGGTTGTGCTGGCCGCCCGCCCTCCCTCCGCTCCCCACCTGCCCCATCCGGCTGCGCTTCCCCAGTGGGAGCAGAGCGGCTGGCGTGGAGCTGTGGCTTGCGGGGGCAGGGCCCTGGAGTGGCCCGCTCTGAAGAGTTCAGGCTGCTTCACCCACGGTCACCCACGGGGCTGAACAGGCCCGATCCAAGGCCTGGGGGCAGGGCAGCTTCTGTTCAGGCCTGGGGTGGCTGGGGGCAAAGTGGCCTGAGCTCTTCAGAGCGGGTCACTCCAGGGCCCTGCCCCGCAAGCTGCAGCTCCACGCCGGTCACTCTCCTCCCCCTGGGGAGGCATGGCTGACTGGGGGGAGGACGGGAGCACAGCCTCTGGCCCCGGCGGCCCTCACTCTGCCAACTCTCCCCCCGCTTGCACCCTGCGAGCGCTAGGGTCTGCAGCGCTTCCGCTTGGCCACATCATGCTCATGTGATGGGAGGCGGGGGCAGCCCCAGGGACCCAAAACTGCGGCGCTGGCTGGGAGCCAGCCCTGATGCTTGGGCCAGCCACGCACCCCACTGCAGGCTGGCCTCCCCAGAGCCGCATGGTGGCAGTTCAAGAGCCGCATGTGGCTCCGGAGCCGTGGGTTGCCGACCCCCGTTCTAGTCACACAGAAAGAGACTCAATTCAGGACAGTCAATAGCCCAGTATTTAAGGCATTCACTTAGGATTTCAAAGACCTGAGTTCAAGTCTATCTCCAAGTCAAACAGAGCAATGATGTGAACCTGGGTGTCCCACATCCCAGGAGAATGCACTGATCACCACACACCCACACTTCAGGAAAAAAATTGAAAGTCCTGTTTTCATACTGTTGCGGAATGAAAACAAAATGCAAATCCTTTACATTTTTTTCATAACTGTCTTTTGGCCACCCCTCTTGAGATACCTATCACCTAGTTTTTCTGTGGTATTGAACCCAAATATATTCCACTGCCTTCAAAGTGAATTGTGGGTACTCAGCATTCCTGAATATCAAGCTTTAGATAGCTGATTCCAGCACCCAAAAACTGACCTATCTAAAGTTAGAGGCTACTTTGAAAAGTCCATATCTATATACCTTCAGAGGGAAATACCACCACTATGAACAATGTCTTGCTCAGTGAGAGCATTAGAACCTGTCAGATGCCACAGGCCTGACAAAGAAACAAAATATGCTAGCTTTATAATCTCTTCTTTTCTAAGAACCAACATTGGCACCCAGACACCACAATGGTTGTATATAATGTGCTTCTCAAATGTGTAGATTTTGACTGACAGTTCTCAAATAAGCAGATAAGGAGAGATCCACAACCATCAATACTGATAGTAATTGTGGAGGCTTGATAATTTCTTTTTGAGAAAGCCTCGCTACCTAAAACTGAAATTTGACTAAGAGATACAGGGCTTAATTACATTTGTTTTAAATAATTTTGTTACACTGGATACATTAATCCTTCAATTAAACTGAACTAGTTCTATTTTATAAGTCTGAATTAAATTTCTTCTGGAAATGCTTTATTTTCTTATGCAACAACTTTATCACTGTCACATTTCAAAGACATGAGGTAAGCTGTGTGAGATCAACGGACATGCACATCTTTAGCAGACATTAACATGAAAGCAGGTACACCACAAAACATTGCAAGCTGCAATTTCAATTTTTGTTGCAACAATATTTTCAAGTTAATTTAGAATCAACATACATTTCGAATGTAAGACATTTACCGTTAGCCAAGATTTTCAAAAGTGGTAAATGATTTCAGATGTACAATTTGAGACTTCTGGCAAATGCCCTCAGGTAGTCTACATTCCAGTGGGATATGCCTTGCAAGTGTATAGATAACTCCTAAGTGTAGTTTCTACTTCATGCATCTGATGAAGTGCGTTGCAGCCCACACAAGCTTATGCCTGAAGAAATTTGTATGTCTTTAAGGTGCCACAGGACTTTCATTGTTTCAGCTAGTGTAAATTGTCATAGCTCCACTGAAATCAATACTGTCTCCAGTATGTCTAGTAGCTCTTTTATGATGTTATAGTATGACTCTGGAAAACTCCTGACACTCTGAGGATTTGTCTATAATTAGAAA
Source organism: Pelusios castaneus (assembly GCA_007922175.1). Taxonomy (NCBI): domain Eukaryota; kingdom Metazoa; phylum Chordata; order Testudines; family Pelomedusidae; genus Pelusios; species Pelusios castaneus. Next base: position 1,474,260 of record ML685930.1, on the reverse strand, counting down.
TTTACCCAAATAGGTATTTGGTTATTTTTGCATAAGTCCCTGAGTGGACATTTTTTCTGGAATAAGAATATCCCCATGGGATTTTATACTAAAAGAACTATCAGAATAATTATTCTAGAACAGTGGTTCTCAACTACTGTGTCAGGACACATTACTGTGTCACCACACATTATTATGGCACCATGCAGTAGCAAACGTGTCGCGGTGAGACAAGGAGATGGCTGGATTTGGCCTGAAGGGGGTGGGCAGGTGCGTCCTGTAGGGTTGCAATATGCCCACCAAGTGTGTTGTAACCTGCAAAAGGTTGAGAACCACTGCTCTAGAACAGCAATTTTGGTAAATGTCCAAGGGAAGACAAGTTCTTATGAAAATACAATGGTGTCTAGTAATAACTTAAAGCACATTATAGTTTATTTCATATAAAAATAAGTAACACCTATTCTAAACTATAATATTTTGGACTTTTACTATAGAATCATGTAGTATGTTTTTATTAAAAACAATATTTTGAATACAAGAGTACAATATGAAGTCATGTGCAATGAATAGCAGTAGCTGAGAGAAAACGGGAGAAAAGGGGGAGCGAGGTAATACAACGTTATTTCAGATACCAAATCTGAGAATTTTGTTGGAACTTTTAGAACCCACAGCCTAATTTGTAACATTTGCTTTGATTTCTGAATTAATCCAAATACCTCTGTAAATCTCTGTTCAGAATAAATCTAGCACTATGCTGATAGTGCAACATTTTTAATGCATATAGACTGCTTGATCAATGCTTAAACATTAAAGCTAAAGAAGGTGTAGCTGGGTGTTCTGGAGGAGAATAAAAACAATGGCTACACATAGCCTCTGACACAAGACAGGGTACCAGTCACTTCATTATACTGTAACGCCCTTATGGCCAAGGTGGAGTCTGCTTTGCAGGCAGCTCT
>ML685930.1:1434081-1453325 GCA_007922175.1 Pelusios castaneus | reverse complement strand
ATGCTGTTACAGCCTGACTTGATGCTATGTCATACACTCCCCTGCATTTAATTTCCTCCCACTCTGTAACTTTCCTATCTTCAAAGCGTCTGACGAAGTGGGATTTTCTCCCCCGAAAGCTCATGCGATTAATAAATCTGTTAGTCTTTAAAAGTGCCACAAGACTCTGTAGTATTTAAAAGTCAGCCATGCTGGAACCCAGGTTTCCATAGATTAAAGGCTTTTGGGAAAAGTCCAGGCAAAAATAAAGTCAGCCCCACTGTAAGAGAAAGTTCAGTAGAAAGAGAATGTTATCAGAAAGAAAAAAGAGCAAAGATGACTCACTTCTCCAATATTCCATCAGGTGAACTATGAGCGTCTCCTGTTCCCATCTAATCCTCTACTCTCACAATGCTCCTTTTCATGGCATCTTTATATTTAAAGACTGTTTTCTGGCAAATTGAAAAAAAGTACAGTCCGTTCTTCTAGGCTTTAATAACAGCAGCTATTTTTATTAACTACAGTTTAGTAAGAGATAAGTTATGTCTACATAGTTATACAGTGCCCTGTTAAGTGTATAGTGGTTTAAATACCAAAGAGTATTTAGTTTGAACATTAGCAAGGTTACCTGAAACACACAAAAAAATTAGCCTTTTCTTTGCAGAGAATGTTGAAAGCAGCACTAAAGGAATGAACAAAAATTCTGCTTTTAAGCTTTATTCATTTGGTTTAAAAATGTCAGTATTTCTAAGTCACCTTTAAAAACCTTTACAATATAGTATAGTTTTGAAACACAGACCCTAAAAAGCCAGGATAGTATTGTAAAATATTAGACTTATCTTTATTTTGGCTCCAACCCCTTTTTATTGTATTATTGCCTTTTATATTTCAACTAAATACTAGTGCTCTTCTTGAGTGAATTCAGTACTGACAATTAAACTTCTGAAAGAAATGAGCTACACTGTTGATAATGGTTATCAACAAGGAGGGATGATTGTCCATTATAGGCACCTGGGCTTCTAAATTGGAGAGATAATTGAATTCATTTGCAAACCATTCACTATCTTAAAGGGCACAATTTTCGTGATAATCCATTTGACTATCTTCTGCAGTGATTACAGAGTAGAATTTTAACGCCCTCTCAGCAATCCTGGGAGAAATGAAGTTGTACCTTCTATGACTGGATGAGTATTTGACAATTGTATGTCATACCTTGTGCTTAGAAGTACTTCACCAATGGGATAATTATGCCTATTTTTTCCCCTATACTTCAACCTGCAGTGTTTTTTTCATTATTGTTCTTAATAAGTGCACCGGTTTAGCTGGTAGTTATCCTCAATCAAAAGCAGTGCTTGTTACGAGTGAAAAAACAAGTGAATGAATGAATGAATCAAGATTGATCTAGGCATTTTTAGTTCAGCAGTGAAATAATATACAGGCAAGATAGTCTAGACCTGTTTCATTGTTCTGGAAATACTCAAATTTTGCTTATTACTTAAATTTTTAAGGCTTCTTAAAAAACTTATTTAGCTATCAAAATTTCCAAACACAATTGCACATTATTGTTGAAAATATCTGGGAAAACCCCAATTTCAACATTCTCTTTACTTACCATTCCTTTTCAAGCAGAACATACTTTAGATCAATTATGCCATCAACTATTTTAATAATAGAGATCAAGCTCATCTCCATTTTACAGTGAAATTGCTAAAAACAACTGTTCTGTTTAGTATTTGCCATGCAAGGAGCAAGGAATGAAACAGTAGCACCTGTTTTAGTGCACAAAATGACAACCACTTAAAGTACAATAAATTATTAGCTCATAGTTAATAAAAATTCTACTCCTAGTGATTCTTGTGAATAAAAACAGTATTACATTTTAAACAATAGTTCAATTAACGTATTCCTTTGGGTGCCCTTTCCTGAGCTCTTATCCGGGACGAGGACTTAGATCTAACTCCAATCAGTCTGACTGAAAATCATTTTGTTAAGGAAGCAATTTAAGGTTATAAAGGGAAATTATTTGCTTTAGTTTCATTATAGATGAAAATACATAATAACTACATAGTTGGCAAAATTAGCCCTTTTATGAAATACTGTTCATATGAGCATGAAGTCTAAATAACCCTCTCACCCTCAATATCCTCTCTGGTCCCACTAGGCCATAGCATGGGGGGTGGAAGGGAAATTAAGCCCTTGTGCACCCTTCAAATATTAATTTAAAACTAAAACAAATATTTTCCCTCCACACAGAATGACTAACAAAATAAATGACCACTTTTTTCTTGGTATGCAAATACGGAAACTAGTAGCCAACATTCCAAAAGGATAACCAGACTGCAAGTATCACTTTTTTCAGGGGGAGGGAGGAGAGGAGAATAGTTGCATATATAAGACACAATCCTTAATATTGGGACAGGCCTGATAAATCAGGATGTCTGGTCACCCTATAGTCACCCTCTAAGACCTGAAACTAATGTTATTTTTTAAGTCTCTCAAAAGGAAGCATGGTACTTCAAATGCCTGAAAGTGTGTCTTTTATATGAGCTAGGGATTATTTTTCCTCACAAATCTCATCCCGCCAATATTATATTATCATTAATCTAAGTGCTGCAGTGATGGGGGCATGGCAAAGTAACAGGTGAGATGGCCACTAGCAATTGTAACCACAGCCCTGCACACAGACGGCCTTTGGAGTAGTGGCCATTCAGCTCCATCCCTGGGGCTGTGGAGAAGTTCAGCAGCATCCTCGGCGACTGAGTCACACTTTTCAGGATGGGTCTGCTCACTCTTTTAATGGGAGGATGCTAGAAAAGGTGTCCTAAACATTGCCTGCCTCATGATATCTGACCAAACCACAGCAGCAGTCCTATAGCAGTAAAAAAGCAATACAGAAGAAAAGACTCATTGTAGGAGCATGGAATGACTGAACCCTTATGGCCAGAGGCAATGCGTGAAGGCCTGAGAGAACAGTTCTTGACTCTAGAGAAAGTGCCCACTAAAATATTGCCATCCTAGCACTGAGTGAGACTAGATAGGTTGGATCAGGCTCCATCAGTGAGCTAGGAGTTGTCTAATACTTTGTTTTGGAAAGGAAAAGCAGAGGATGAAGACAGGATCCATGGAGATGGATTAGCAATAAGAATGTCTTTCCTGAAACAACTTCCTGATCTCCCTGTTGTCCTAACAAATGGCTCGTGGAACTTTGATTCCCTCTGAATCCTTTACTGCACACCACAGCCATGGGTGTCTGCGCACTTACACTGAGCGGTGCAGAGGAAAGCAATGATCAGTTCTACTCAGACCTGGACTCCATCTTCAGATCAGTCCCTGCAATTATAAGCTAATCCTGCTAGGACACTTCATCATCTTGACCTGGTCAAGACAGCTGTGACTCAAGAGGTGTAATAGAATGACATGGAGTGGGGAAAAATGAACAGCAACTGAGTCCTCCTTTCAGGTAACTGTGCAGAATGTAGGCTGTTCCTACTAAGACCATCTTCAGGCTAAATGATAAATATAAAGCAACATGGATGCACCCACAGTCCAAATAATGGCACCAGACTGACTGTGTTATCGTCCACAAACTAGACATCTGTGATGTCAGAATTTCCAGAGCCATGTGTGGTACACAATTCTGGAGAGACCCAGATTGGTAAGAGCAGTGCGCCACCTGCACATGGTCCTCTCATAGCGCAAATGCCGCAAGCCCAACAGAAGAGCCTTCAACATAACAAAGCTCAAGCACATACTATCAGGTGATTTTCAGCAGTTGCTTGATGACAGATTTATTGTATACCCACCAACCACTGGCCACGCAAAGAAAAATGGAACCAGCTCAAAAATGTGATTATTGACACAGCTAAATCAATGCTTATTATTAGAGAAATTGTCCAGTCTCTAATTTGTATTTGATCTCTATTCCGAACAAGCAAAAATCACCCCACACTGAGACGGATGCTGTCGGATGATGCGGAAAAGGCTGAAGTACTCAATGCTATTTTTACTTCAGTCTTCACAGAGAGGGCCAGCTCCCAGGCTACTACACGGGGTAACGTGGAATGGAGAAAAGAGCGGCCCTTGGTGATGGAAAGTCAAGTTAGGGAACACTTAAAGAAATTGGATGTGCACAAGTCCATGGGGCCGGATGAACTGCATCCAAGGGTGCTGAGGGAGTTGGCCGATGTGATGGCCGTTATCTTTGAGAACTCGTGGCGAACGGGGGAGGTCCCGGAGGATTGGAAAAAGGCAAATATAGTACCTATCATTAAGAAAGGGAAAAAGGAGGATCCAGGGAACTACAGACCGGTCAGCCTCACCTCAATCCCTGGGAAAATCATGGAGCAGGTCCTCAAAGAATCCATCCTGAAACATTAGCAGGAAAATAGAGTGATCAGGAACAGTCAGCATGGATTCACCAAGGGCAAATCGTGCCTGACCAACCTGATTTCCTTCTATGATGAGATGACTGGATTTGTGGATGCGGGAAGAGCCGTTGACGTTGTATACCTTGACTTTAGCAAGGCTTTTAATATGGTTTCCCACAGCATTCTCGTCGGCAAGTTAAGGAAGTATGGGTTGGACGAGTGCACTGTAAGGTGGATCGAAAACTGGCTAGATCGACAGGCTCAGCGGGTAGGAATCAATGGCTCGATGTCTGGTTGGCAACCGGTAACGAGTGGAGTGCCCCAGGGGTCGGTCCGGGGGCCGGTTCTATTCAACATCTTCATTAATGATCTTGATGATGGAATAGACTGCATGCTTAGTAAGTTCGCAGATGACACCAAGTTGGGGGGAATGGTAGATACTCTGGAGGGCAGGGACAGGATCCAGGGAGACTTGGACAAATTGGAACACTGGGCCGAAAGAAACCTCATGAGGTTCAACAAAGACAAGTGCAAAGTCCTGCACTTAGGACGAAAAAATCCCAAGCACTGCTACAGGCTGTGGACCGATTGGCTAAGTAGCAGTGCTGTAGAAAAGGACCTGGGGGTTATGGTGGACGGGAAGATGAATATGAGCCAACAGTGTGCCCTTGTTGCCAAAAAGGCCAATGGCATATTAGGCTGCATCAGTAGGAGTATTGCCAGCAGATTGAGGGATGTGATAATTCCCCTCTATTCGACACTGGTCAGGCCGCATCTGGAATACTGTGTCCAGTTTTGGGCTCCCCACTACAGAAAGGAAGTGAACAAATTAGAAAGAGTCCAGCAGAGGGCAACAAAAATGATTAGGGGGCTGGGGAACATGACTTATGAGGAGAGACTGAAGGAACTAGGCTTATTTAGTCTACAGAAGAGAAGACTGAGGGGAGATTTGATAGCAACCTTCAACTACTTGAAGGGGTGCTCCAAAGAGGAGGGAGCTAGGCTGTTCTCGAGGGTAACAGAGGACAGAACAAGGAGCAATGGTTTCAAATTACAGCTGGGGAGGTCAAGGTTGGATATTAGGAAAAAACTTTCTCACTAGGAGGGTGGTGAAGCATTGGAATGGGCTACCTCGGGAGGTGGTAGAATCTCCATCTTTGGAGATTTTTAAGGCCCAGTTAGACAAAACCCTGGCTGGGGGGATTTAGGGGGAGTGGTCCTGCTTTTTAGGGTTGGGGTTGGGGTTCGACTAGATGACCTCGTGAGGTCCTTTCCAACCCTATTATTCTATGATTTTATGATTCTATGACCCTAAGCATACTCTATAAGAAATTAGTATGTCTAAAATGTTGCACTGGGAACGAGACAAGTATGAGTGAGTGAATCAACAGAATCACAGCTTTGAGATTAATGACAACAGTCAGCAAGTACAAGATTGGTGGCTACTGAACGTGTGCAGTAAGGGGTCACAGAGAGTTCAATTAACCTGAGCAGCTAGCTGGACAGAACCCATTCATACTGGTCACAATTTGTTTTAAAAGTCAGAGTTGTTAATCAGAATTCTGAGTGTAGGGGAGTAGTTTCTCCATTCCAGTATGGAAGGGTTTAAAAGCCGTGTAGAAGGGGGACAGCCAATGGGAGCTGGGGGCTGTAGAGCCATTCAGGACCAAGGAGCCCTGTATATAAGTAGGCTGCAGCTCCAGCTCTTGCCAGTCTTCCCCTGACCTGTGGGAAGGAGGCTGCCAGCTTGGCTGAAGGGAGCAGAGCCAAGGACAGCTCCCAGTGCACTGCTAGTGGTTGTCTGAGGCATGGACCCTGAGGCAAAGGGATAGAAGGTACTTGGAGTAGTTGAGGATGTGGCCCAGGGGACCTATCACACTGTGCTGGGGTTGAGGCAGCGCATAGAGATCCCTGGGCTGGGGCCCGGAGAAGAGAATGAGTCCGAGTCCCTCCCCCAAACTGCTAGTGGGTCGTGAAAGGACCAGTGGTTGCCACTGGCACAGAGTGGGCCAGCTCGGACTAGATTTTACCCCAAAAGGGGGGAACTGAGAGAGGACTCAGCCAGAGGGCTGAGGTCTTGGAAATGAACTAAAGACTGTGAGAAGGTGGAGCACACACCATCAGATGGGGATGCCACTTAGCTACTCCCCAAGACCATCACCGAGAGGTGCCTGTCCTGTGGGTCACATGCGGGCACCCATTTACATGAGGTAATGGTTAAAACTGAGCATGAGCGAGTGAGGGTAATTGCTTCTAAAAGCACCAAGATATAAAAAGAGAGAGCTACTACGTAGCATAAAAGGTCAGCTGTCAGCAACAGTTTGGGAGTCTGGCATCTGAGTCTGAGGGGGAGAGAGAAAAGCATTCGGGGAGAACTGGGAAGCTAGCAAGAAAAATTGCTTCACAGAGAGGGAAGAAGAGAGGAGAGAAGTACAGCTGACTGACCAGAAACTGAACACCAGCAGAAGTGATTTTTTTAAAACAAACATCAATGAACTTATAGAATAAGTTTAATATTCTTTGAAATATAATTTGGTATATGTATAGTATATAGGGTTGGTCTGTGTGTTTTGATAAGAATGTATATGTTCCTGTTTTTAATGGCAACGTATCAATGAAACTTTAAAGCATTTTAAGATCAGCTGTCAGCAATTTGTTGCAAACTGGCCACTTGGAACAAATGGCTTCACTTAGAATTATTTAAGCTCTATGCAATTGTAGTTTAAGTGCTCTTTAATTTGAAATAAGAGAATTATGTCTCAGGTATCTTGCGCCTTGTTTAGAATTTTCACATCATATTGTAATAGGGATTATTAGTTCTATCAATAAAAAGATGTTTTGTTTTGGGAAGAATACCGCCTGTGTCAATTACGTTATCAGAAGGTTATCTCCGAAAGAAAAGACTAATGGGGCAAAAGGCAGGTTATAATAGTGCTGTCCCAAAATTCATTTTTCATAGTAACATACTGAGGCCAAAGAAAAGGGTAAACCAGTACTGATTTGATGAGAAAAAGGACATTTCTGAACTCCTAAGTGACGAGCAGAAAGCACTTTCTAAATGGCACAACGATCTCACTTTTATCTCACAGAAAGATAGGTTTAAATACCTATAAAGCCAGGCTCGGTTTGAAGTTAGGACAATGAAGAATGAGTGATGATAGAGGAAAGTTGAAGAAGTTCAGCATTATGCAAGATGTTCTTTGATTCTCTCAAAGTACTTTATATAACATATAAACCTGACATAGCTCCCCTAAAGTTGGCAAATGGCACAACCTTCATCATAAAGGAGGAAGAAATCATACTGATATTGTCTGAACACCATAATAGTCTACTCAATAGACAATAGTCAATCGATGTATCCTGGATCAATTACCTAAAAAACCCAAGAAAAAGGATCTTGATATCTCTTTCCCTCAGTTGAAGGGCTGGAATTCTAGCAGATGGAATTCTAGCAGAACTGTACAAAGCAGCAGGCCCCAAGGCTATCGAGGTGTTTTACAACATCTTGAGTAGCATTTGGGATGAGGAAGAAAGCCACAAGACTTCAAAGATGTTATTATTGTATTACTATTCAATAACAAAGGCAGCAAAGCTGACTGCAGAAACTACTGAGGCATTTCTCTCCTCTGTACAGCAGGGGAGATACTAGCTCTCATTTTACTGAACAGACTCATTGTGAATGTATCTGAGGAGAATTACCAGAAGCATAGTGTTGTTTCAGACCAGGTTGCAGTACTAAGGACATGATTTTTGTCATAAGGGAGGTCAAGGAAAAATGTTAGGAACAGAACATGGACCTGTATGCAGTTTCCATTGACTTGACCAAAGCCTTTTGATAGGGTCAATGGAGTGAGTCTATGGGCTATTTTACATAAACTGGGCTTTCCCAAAAAGTTCATATAAATCATCTGTCTGTTCCATGACTACATGACAGTACAAGTGTTCTCCAATAGTGATTCTTCTGATGTATTTGAAATTTCAAATGCAGTGAAGCAAGGCTGCATACTTGCTCCAGGGCTGTTCAATTTGTTCTTTGCGTGTGTCCTTAGCCATGCTACAAATGACTTTGATCAGGGGATATATATATATATTTGCTAGCAACTCAGTGGCTCTCCCTTTGATCTTTGAATACTTAATGCTAAGACCAAGATGCTGGAAAGTCTTATCATCAAGGCACTTTTTGCAGATGACTGTACCCTGATGGTGCACAAACATAATGGCCTTCAGGTCATTGTTGATAGATTTTCTGAGGGATAACAGCTCTTTGGCCTTATCTTCAGTCTTGGAAAGACAGAGGTCTCATTTCAACTAGCACCTCCTTCCAACATTCCAGTGCCAGCCATTTCCATCCAAGGCAAACAGTTGAAAAATGGAGATCAGTTCAAATATTTGGGCAGTACCATCTGTAGTGATGGCTCCCTTAATCAGGAATTGCCTCCAGTATCGGTGAAGCCTGCCAGACCCTTGGCTAACTCCAAACTGAAGTCCTTAAACAACACAACATTAGTTTCACGAAATTAAAGATCTACAGTGCAATTGTTCTTTTTAACTTTTCTCCTGTATGGTTCTGTGACATGGACTCTTTATAGACAACACATTAAACAGCTTGAGCAGTTTCACATTCACTCGCTTTTCTCAGTAATGAGCATTTGCTGGCAGAACACTAACTAGTATTAAGGTACTGGAAGGAGCAAACACAACAAGCATCAAGAAAACGCTATTGAAATACAACTTTGGTGTAGTGGACACGTCAACAGAATGGAAGACCACAGCTTCCAAAATAGATTCTATATGGGGAGCTCAGGCATGGGAAAAGAAAGATGAGTCATCAATTTAAGCGCTTCAAAGATAACTTAAAGAGAAGTCTCCAGTGGGCTGGCATCAATCTCATAGAAAATGGCTCAGAAGTGGACTCAATGGCAGTTTTTTACAAAATCAACATACAACAGAATCGAGTGGGATCGACGAAATTGTCTCCAGGCTGAACATGAAAGGCACCTCAGACCTGCATCACCGAACATCATAGATACGGAATTCCTATATCCTCAGTGCAACCAACTCAGTGCATCAGAGTTCAGATTTCAGAATCATATGCATAGCCATACATGAAAAATTGTGAAAATACTGTCATCGTTGTCACCGGTGAACTACTACTGCTACTGCTACTCATTTTCCCCATTTCATCTACCATTTCTGTTAGTCCAGACCAGGAAAGCACAGGGTGGGATTCACAAGAGATTGGCTGAGCACTGCAGCAACTAATTTTTAAGTGACTTGCTGCCTGGTGAAATTCACAACCCCAAATTAGGTGTCCAGGTTCTTTATACAATTCACAGGGAGAATTAGGTGCCTATAAAAGGCATCTGCAGAAGGCAATGCACTGACTGGGGAGCCATGTAGGCTATCCAGTAGAAAATGTTGAAAAGAGGGGTGAAGCCTAACCCTCATCCCTCAAAAGGAGTTAGATGCCTAACTCTAGTGAAGACAGAGGCACCTCCCTCCATTCAGAACTGACAGCTATGAATTCTCTCTTGGAGTTAACTGACCTGGCTTTTGCCACCTGTTTTTAAAGAAAAACCCTATGGAGAGGCAGTCGCTCTGTCTCACCTGTACAATAACTCCTTCATTTCTCGGATTCTATGAAAAAGAATCAGAGAAAAATATCTAACTTTTGAGGTCAGGGTTTATAAATATGGCACAGAAGGTCATGTACTGTATTAAAGGCTTGTTTTGTTTAATAAACTTAACTATTATATTCTGTTTTGTGTTTAGATTACAAATGCCACCCTAATATAGCTTGACGCAAATCATGAGCAAAAAGTTAATATATCATTCTCCACTAAAGATACTAAAAATGTACAACTAATTAATTAGACTGAAAATATTAAGTTACACAACTGCATAAATAAAAGTACATAGTTATAGTGTACCCTTGTAGGTAGCAAAAAATGTACCAAATTTAGTGTTTTCTATTTAATTGTAAAGAAATGTCTAATGGTTCTATCAACCAATGAGAATGCATCTTTCTTTAGAAAATAAATGGATTAAAACTGAAATAATTCAAAGCTTTCCATGAGGTGATTCAAATCAATCCAGCCTGCTTTCCCATGCATGACATAGTAAATTAGAGGGCAGGTCTGGTAACTGAGGAGTGACCAGGATCATGTTTTGGGTCAGGGGTCTTGACCTTCCAAGGTGCACATTTTAGGTCTGGGATATGCATGGAACCCTAGAGCCCCCATGATGTTTACCAGGATCTCAGTCAACTGTGGTAGACTATTTCCATGTGGAGCCAAGTTGCTAAGGATCTGAAAAATGTGACTATGCTGATGGGCAGTCCACTGAAATTATTACTGGCAGTGTCTTTTTTCCTGAGAGTTTATTGGGATGACACTTGCAAAATAGTTCTTCTCTATCTCTAACTCCTCTGTCCAGCTGCCACAAAAATCCATGGTGCCACAGATACCACAAATTCATACTCAGAAGCTTCCTTGGGATTGGAGAGCATGAGTGTGGTTCAATTCACACTCACTTCCACTCCATCCAATGCATACTGGACAATTTTAATGTATTTAAATACTAATCACACTGTTCTCACAAAAACAATCATATGTCTAAAACAGTTACATGAACCATGAATTACAGGGCTGTAAGAAGCCCAAGTTTAAGAGACTCTTCATAATATTCAAAGGGGGAGCCGTGTTAATCTAGTTCAGTAAAACAAACAGAGTCCTGTGGCACTTTCAAAGACTAACAAATTCAGGCGCTAAATAAATTTGTTAGTCCTTAAAAGTGCCACAGGAATCCGTGTTTGTTTCATAATATTCATCAGATTGAGGAAGCAATCACTGGGGCCAACAAGGATTATCATGCAATTAGCAAACTATTACCACCACAATTATGATAAGAAAGCAGCTCCAAATAAATGATTAAACAAAGGAGAAATCAGAAAGATGCATTATGTCTAATAGTCTATTCTTTGGATTGCATTTTTACATTTTTAAAATTTAAGCTATGATTGCATACATTAGTTAGACCAATTATTTTATTTTTGAAAAAGTAATTAAACAGTATTATGATAAGACCAGCCCTCAACATTAATTTCAATGTCTTCACTTCATTACGGCTAAAAAAGAATTCTATTTTCCATGGAACTTTAAAAAACAAATAATCAACCAACCAAGCAAACCTGGGCATTATTTACATATCACTAGCTACAAATCTTATTTTTAATTGCATCACAGCTATTTAAGACAAAGTGAGTACCTACACACATTTCATATACAAAATTTAATATTTATTACAAACTCAGTTGCCACATCAGCTGAATAAAAGCCATGTGTATACAAATACACACACCTCACATTGAGTTAAAAGGGTAACTGATTATATAGTTCATTTTTCAGTGACTTATGACACTGGGCCTGATCCAGTGTCTTCACACTGACTTCAACAGATGCTGGATCAGTAATGGCAATGTGCAAAAATAACTGCATAATAATACAAAACTGAGGAAAAATGGAGAAAAACAAACTTTCCCCCCTACACCCTGGCCAAATATTAACTTATTGTGTACTCTTCAAAATGTTAGACAAAATCTGATGTATATACCAATACATGCTGCATATCAGTGGAGGCTTCTGACAAAATCCCAGTGTAAACAGTGTGCCCACATTCTGCTTGACAATAGTGGATTTCTAGAATTTCCTAAATATGTATTTTATCTGATATCTCTAAATAAGCAAAAGAACAGCGCAGGGACTTGCCTCTTAGAATCTTGTAGTTTACCTGGCTGTCAACTAACTAACTATATTTAAGAAGTCAGTGCTGTATAAAACAACAGCCTCCAAAGGGTTCATTTCAGTATTTTTTACAGAAAAATCAGATTTAAAAGAATTAAGATGGTGAATTAGCAACAGTAATACAATGAAATACCGCTTCATTTTTTGTGTAAGGTCTCATGCAAGCTGAATACCAGCTTGCTTTTAATAAAATAAAAGTAGTGAATTATATATGGACTCTACACTGATAAAAACTGAGAAACACTGCACACCACTACATGGTGAATGAATCAAAGCATTTGCAGTCAGATAAATGGGAACAAAGGAGACGTGTCTTTTACTCTTTGGCCCACAAAGCTCTTTGCAATGTATAATACAATGATATTCTGTCATACAGTTTTATCGCTGTTATCTGATATAAGAATTCCTGTTTGAGAAGGCAATGATTAATACTTACTGGTTACATTTTTGATTTAACAATGCCTCAAGAACTCTATAGGTGCCAATAAAAACATCTAGAATGACCACAAGATAACCTTTTACATGTTAAAGAAAATTAAAAAACAAAACAAAACTAGTGAGGCTCATTCCCACCTAATCTAATATCCACTCATGAGCGATGTTGCAGTTCATCAGCTACCACAGACCTGACCCTATGGGCCTTTTTCAGAACCTGACAGATCAATGGGAATTCTGCAGACGAAGATCTGCAGGAAGCAGCGCAGAAGCTCGTGCTGAAACACTCCAAAAGTATGAAAGCAGGATTCCCACCCATTCATGTGATCTCCATTCTGCAGACAAAATGCAACGCTCATCTTCTTTAAAAAGTTCATGCACTGAACCCACTCACAGGTAATATTTATCCTCAGAATAGTTACAAGCAGAATTTCAAAACGAACATCGTTGCTGTATGTTACAATACACACAGTTATAAAGTAATGGTCATGCAGTACCTTCAGAGAGGTTTGCACTACAGAAGCAGTAGTTTATGCCTTTAAAAATACTTTTAAAACCCTCAAATTTATTTATCAAAATAAATCCTTAGAGCATCGGACTTCTGCCCTGTTTGGAAAAAGGAAAGGGATGGTCTAGCTGGAAACACTGCAGATTATCATGCAGAAAAGTCAGGCTCACAACTGAGGGAAGGATTCCCCTCACCCTGCCTTCCAACTCTTCCTCCCTTCCTTCTGGGAAAAAGGCTGCCATTAATCATATTTTGTGCTGTCTGTCTTCAGAAAAGGAGGAGGCAAGAAAGGATAAGAAGTACACAGGATATGCTACTTGTAAGGACTCGTCACTATTGATTGAATACATCAGTAAGGCTGCACCTAGGAAGGAAAATGGTCCTGTGGTTAAGGCATGAGACTCTCTTCCACTCTCAATAGCACTTGCCTCTGGTGCTACTCCATCCCCTGCAAACAGAACAGGGTCTGCAGACTCATGTATGGCGCTTAGTCAATAGCTGTGAATATGCCCCCAGCTACCACCACGTAGTTGTAAACTCTACATTGCTTCTGTTTGTGAGCGTTGAAAATATGAGCAGGGAACAGGTGTATCTACCCAAAGTAGCAGTAATTGTTATCTGACAGAAAAATGCAACTAAGGACCAGATATTAGCAAGAACAAGAAAACAGCCATATTAAAATTTTGATTTTTGGTGTCAAACTTGACATTGTCTCTTTAGTTTCACCTGACAAATTGTACCATCCAAATAACTATTCCCTCAAGGATAATATTGAAGTTTTGCTTGACAGAATGTGTTTCTGAAGCTTTCAGGGTGTATGTTGGGGGGGTAGGGGGGATGGGCGGGGAGAGAGAGAGAACATAAAGCAAAAGGGAAAAAAAACAGTAAAAGAAGCCATAGTTTAAGGCTAGAAGAGATCACCGGACCACTTGGTCTGAGATGCTCTGGATCACATGCAGCCAAAACCACTTACACCCAAAACCCCAAAGGTAACTAACACAGGGGTTTGTCTACACCTGCACTGCCCTAGCACTTAACAAAGACACTACGTACACAGACAGGAGGGCTTCTCCCATTGGCTTCTCCCTCTCTCTGAAATGCAGTAGTTACGTTGAAGGGAGAAGCTCTCCAACCAACATAGTGGTTTCTATATGGGGACTTCGGTCGGTATAACTGTGTTGTTTCAGGTTGTGTATTTTCCACATCCTTAAGCGATATTTTACTAAGAATTCCTTGTGTAGACCAGGACACAGGCAGCCATCTCCTTCTATAGCATCTTATTTTTGTTTCAGATCTTTTAAGAACCCACTCAGTTCAAAGCTAGTCTGAACAAAGCCCCCGTTCCCCCCAGGGGTCCAGTTTATTGAATTCTTATGTGCATACTGCCTCTCTAGGCCCTAACCCCAGTTCAATCACTTTCTCTTGATAGACCAAAATAACAGTCTTTCAAAAAGAGAACACCCACAGAAACTCCATCGCAGTTTCAGCTGGACACAGCCCCACCTCCCTGATGGACTATCTTTTTGCTTCCCAGCATCTTCTGCCCAGAGTGTGTCCTTCTCCACATTACACATTTTTGGTGATTTTCAAGACCCGTCCACCCCCTTTTAACACTGAAACAAATGCAAAATTAAAGGCTCCCTCTCTTCCCCCAGAATCCATTATGTAATTTATGGACAGCATCACAGGTGTTTGTAGCCTCTCCCCTGAAGAGTCTCTTCCAAGCCTCTCTACATAAAGAGTTTTCCTCACTCTAGTTCTACTTCTACTTCTAAAGCTTTCTCCTCTGGTGCCTCAGGACTCTTCTTGCTCCCTGAAGCATCTACAAATAGAACTAGTTTTCTGGGCTCCCCCCCTTCACTGTACCTTCTATCTCCTTTCATACTGGAACTCTCAGATTCTTCTCAATTGGGGCTAATCCTGTAATGAAGTTTGGCTTAGCTCCATGAGGCAAGTAATGTTACAGTAATATATAGGACAGGAGGGCATGTGGCCTCCAGTAAGTAAGAAAGAAAGAAATCAAATCATACATATTTGATAGCAAATACAATAGTGTATTTAAAACAAATAGCTCTTCACTTTTTCATACTACATTATGTTACACTGCATCCATTATTTACATTCATACAAAAAGGCTTACTACAAAGATAATACTTCTTCAACCATGTAACAATTTACTACAATCATTTTGTTGAACTCAGAGAGATGATTCAGATGGGAAGGACATGGTTTGATCATACAGCATAAAAAGAAAACATCTTTAATTCCGGCTGTGCTAACAGAGGAATAGGAATCTGTTTATCATAATCTGGCAGAAAGGAACTGATGGCTACTGACAGCAATTTCACACTTTGCTCTAACAGATCACTTCGTTTATTTCGTTTTGGCTGCTCTACTCTCATCAGTTCCAGAGATATCAGGGGGGTCTCATACAGGCAACATAGCAAACATAAGATTCATGCCTACATCAAGTACAAAGCCTTTGATTTTACTAAGCAGTACTTTTCTATTTGCTCTTAATTGTCCTGAGATTGTGACTATAAAATTACTGAGTAATACAAAATTCACAGTTATTATGAGAAATTAATGCAATCCCTTGTGGCAGGCCAGAACAAAGTATCATTTGGTTTCCAGTTACAATGTGCTAAAACAACATGGCATGGGGGAAGGAAGAGACAGCAAAGGGCATGTCCTTACAGCTTGGAAAAGAGTGTATACTAGCAATGCAGGGAATAGAAAAATTAAAAAAAATACTAGGACCCTGAGCATCTTGGCCTACCAAATCTTAACACTGAGAGAAAATACATATAATTGTATTTTGTATCTTTCACAATAATTATTCTGCTTGAAAACCACTCTCCAAACGTATACATTAATCCGGAGACACCTGCTATGAGGCTGCTTTTTATGAAACTGACATAGATACATATAATTTTAAAAGTCTCTCATATTCTGAGCCGTTTCAGATATATATATTTTCCCTTCATAACTGAAATCTTATTGTGATGTACAAGTGGATGATGAGTTGCTTTGTTATGCTTCAAGTCTCATGTGAGATTAATGGCTGGCATTTTCTGTTGAAATTTAAGGCCCATAGTTTCAATGTGAGACATTGAGCACACCGGGGGAAAAAAAAAGGATTTGTGTTTGCAAAAGCTGTAGCAGCATACTTATGCACCTGTTCATCGCTCAGTTATCCATCTTGCAGCCACAGAAGGTATGTAGGCATACTTTTTATGTCATCATTTGAAAATTAGGATCTGAGATTCAGAGTCACAGGTTTCACTCTAGTACCTAATACTAGGTACTAGGATGTTCAGAAATATTGCTCTCAAGTAGTTTGCCACCCAAACATGAAAAGTTTTATTCCCTAAGACTAGTCAGATGATGACTAAGCAGATTCAACATCAAGATCTGTATGAGAGCAAAATATACTCCAGTGAATTCCTGTTTGACATTTTACTGTAATTACATGTAGACATGTTGGTAACATCCAACCTTTACTGTAGTTTAAAAAGATCCCCAGTGTAACACAGATAGAAGATTTATAAATTTTAATGGGTTTGAATGGGAAATATTACAGCTGTCAAGGGATGTGGAGTTTTGATTTCCTGGGTCTTGAAAGGAAAAAAAAAGTGCCATAAAGATTGCTACCAATATAGTGGCAGTACTGACATTTACAGAGACTACAGCCTCTAGTAAAACAACTAGAAGGCTTGGAGAGTCAGCTTACTATAGACTCAAATATCAAAGTCTTCAGTAGCCCTGAGGACAGCACGAATAAAATATACTTCAGACTCACTGGAAAGTTTGTTCAGTAAACCTGGCCTGAATTTCAGAGAAGGAAAAGGAGCAAACCCTCACAAATGTGAAATTTAAGTCTAAAGGAGAATATTAAGTAACAAATGATGGATTATTTTGTTGCAGGGTGCATAGAGTCTTTGCAATTTAAAGTTTAGCAGGGGACAAAACCCAGCAATGAACACCACACAACAAAACAGCAGCTTTGGAAATGGTAAAATTATCGATATGCAGCAACTGAATAATCATTGCTCATCTCCCAAAGGTGAGACAGATTGATAGATCTGGATAGATATGACTGGACTGGTACCCTTGCTGAAACTTTTTACTACTTTCTGCTCCTGCCACTACCATATTAAGTGTCTCATGGGGATGGATATGCTCTCTCAGCGGCTAAGTTATTTAGGTGATTCTCATGCACATATAAAGAGCCACAATATTTGGAGTAAAACAGCTTTAAAATGTGAGAACTCTTCCAAGTCATATTTTGGCACAGCAGATTAAAGAGTGTATACATTTTATTGAAGCATTCTGTCATAATAAGGTCTTTATTTCCTTTGAAGATCTACTGCATACTATCACCAGAGTTGGGCAAATACAGGAAAAAAATATTTACTAATATTGTTATGAATAAATCCTACTGACTCATATGGCTGGCATTCATGACTTTTATTTCCTTATTCCTCAACATATGAGTACAGTGAGAGTTTATTAAGAAGAATATTTGCAGAAAGAAAAAGCATCATGATACTAGCGTAAATTAATGTTCATGGAAGTATTCTGCCTTCTTTGTATTTTATAATTCTGGCCACCATTGTAATATTTGAGCATAAAACCACATAAAATCAATAGCATAAAATCATGTAAAAGCATGTAAAATCAATAGCAACAGTGACATTGCCGGACATTGCTGGAGTGTCTGGGACTTTTCCCCTTTTGGAGAGCCAAAACTCGACTTGTATTAGGGTTTTGGTTTTTTAGATTTCATAAATTATTAATTTCCCCCATCCCTTTTTTTGATTGGTAGCAGTTTATTGGATAGAAGAGGGTGTCAGTGTGTTGTGTATCATTCTTATGGTGAAAACTGACTCTTGATACCTGTTCAGCGCAATCTAGCAGGCAGGTTGACAGTCCGCATAACTGCCGGAGTCAATGACTGTCTAAGGTTTGCAATGGCTGGCTTTTTCCTGGGGCAAGAGTAGCCAGAACTTTGGCCTTCCTTGAAACCTGAATGCCCCGTACCACCCACAACCACCCTACACCAAGCTCTCATGTATTTGGGCTTTGTGACCTGCACAGTCCTAGAAAAGAACATATCTGTTGCTGTGATTCCAAATGAAATCTGAGCTTTGATGTAGCAGGGGGTTGATCCATGTTTTACTCTGGAAGTCACGGTTGCTGCTTCCAGAGTGCTGTCACTGCATTAGGTGGCCCTGCAACTCCCCTATCTTTTACCTTATTGCCAACTCTACCCGCTTATCTACTCAAGTGACACCATCATGGCACCTAGCCAAACCAATCACTTCATCAGGGGCTCATTCACCAGCTCATCCACCAATGTGATATATGCCATCATCTGCCAACAATGTCCCTCTGCCATATACACTGGCCAAACTGGATGGTCCCTGTGCAAAAGAATAAATGGACACAAAAGGATCTGCTGTCTGCTGGATGCTAAGATACAGGATGTGGACCTGAGGTTAACATGAGCAAGGAAGAACCCACTTATTGCCCTTCATGTGGGTACAAATGATATGGCTAGATTCTAGCTGGAATGTATCAAAAAAGACTATGCCAGGCTGGGGAAGACTCTTAAGGAAACTAAGGTTTAGGTAATCTTCAGTGGGATTCTACCTCTCCCTAAAGGAGGACAAAAAGGTGTGACAAAAATTATGGTGATCAACTGTTGGCTGAGGCAATAGCACTAGAAGGAGGGCTTTGGGATATATGGCCACAGGGAGGCATTCACGGATAGAGCACTGTTCTCTTGGGATGGACTTCATCTGAGTAGGGGGGGAAATGGGCTTCTAGATGAAGGCCAGCACAAGTGATTAAGAGAGCTTTAAACTAGGGATTGGGGGGATATGTTTGGGAGGTGCCCATGTAATCTCTGTCTGACTTTAACATTAAGAGGGAGGAATATGAAGTAAGAAAGGACACAGCAGTTTGTAGGATAAGGGACAACAAAAGGAAGGGTAGTGTAGATATCAGTCTAATAGGTGATATTGGTGGTAGAAAAGACAGTTACTAACCTTCTGTAGTCAAATTCCAAAGGGGTAGCCGTGTTAGTCTATTGTAGAAAGACAACAGAGTCCTGTGGCACTTTTAAAGACTAACAGATTTATTTATCGC
>ML685930.1:1382265-1433681 GCA_007922175.1 Pelusios castaneus | reverse complement strand
GCGATAAATAAATCTGTTAGTCTTTAAAAGTGCCACAGGACTCTGTTAACCTTCTGTATAACTGTTATTCTTTGAGATGTGTTGCTCACGTCCACTCCAATTAGGTGTGCGCATGCATCATGCATGGCTGCTGGAAGATTTTTCCCCTACCAACCTCAAAGGGTCAGCAAGAGAGCCCCCTGAAGTCGCACCATTATATTGCTCCTTATAAGGGCTCGCCAACCCTCCCCTCACCAATTCCTTGTTTCCTAGCATCTGACAGAGGGGCAGGTGGGTAGGTTTTGAGTGGATGTGAGCAACACATCTCAAAGAACGACAGTTACAGAAGGTTAGCAACTGTCTTTTCTCCTTTGAGTGATTGCTCACGTCGACTCCAATTGGCTGGTTCCCAAGCACTTACCGATGGTGGGATTGGAGATCATGAGGTCACAGGTCATGAGTCACAGGATCATGAAGTCACTGCAGCATCCTCCACTGCATGTTGTGTAATCGCATAGTGGACTGCAAACGTATGATAGAGGACCATGCTGTGGCTCTGCAAATGTCTTGGACGGGAACCTGCACACGAACACAGTTGATGCTGCTTGAGCTCTTGTTGAGTGGGCTGTAATTTTGGGGGCTGTCTTTTTTGCTGAAGCATAGCAAGCCTTAATGCAGGATGTAATCCAAGACGAAATTGTCTGCGATGAGACAGGTAGACCCCTCACTCTGTTGGCCACTGCTACAAACAGTTGAGGTGACTTTCTGAAGGGTTTTGTCCTATTACTATAAAAGGCCAAGGCCCTTCCTGCCACCAGGGAGTGAAGGGACCACTCCCTGTCTGAGGCATGTGGTTTCGGATAAAAAACTGGTAAAAAGATATCTTGATTCGTGTGGAAGGAAGAAACCACCTTTGATAGGAACACCAGGTGCGGGCGAAGGCGAACCTTATCCTTAAAGAATACTGTGCATGATGGCTCTGATGTCAGGGCTCTCAGCTCGGATACCCTTCTGGCTGAAGTAATTGCCACTCCTGCCATGGGAGATACAAGTCTGAACACGTTGCCAGTGATTTGAAGGGTGGTTTAGTAAGGATTCGTAGTACCAAATTAAGGTCCCGCTGAGGTATTGGTTTGAGGAAATTTCCTGCTGACACCATTCACCATCGGGTTTGAGAAAAATGAACGGCCCTTTACCATTATGTGGAAGGCCAAAATTGCTGTGAGGTGGACCTTAAGGTATGACAAGGATAGGCCTTCTTGCTTGAGGTGAAGCAGGTAGTCCAAGATGACTGGGATCTCTGCATCACTGGGTAAGATTGATTTCTGAGTACACCATATGGAAAAACGCTTCCATTTTGCCAGGTAAGTCAATCTTGTGAAAGGTTTCCTACTTTCCAGTAATATCTCTCTGACCTGCTCTGAGCATTGCATCTCCCGGTGATTCAGCCATGGAGCTTCCAGTCTGTTAAGAGGAGTGACAGGATGTTCGAATGTCGGAGTAGGCCTTGATTCTGCGTAAGTAGGTCTAAGTACAATGGCAATATGAGGGGAGTAGGTCCAGCAGTGCGGGAAACTAATGTTGCCGTGGCCACGCGGGTGAGATTAAAAATCATAGATGGCTTGTCCCTCTTTATTTCTGACAGAATCTTGTGGATTAATGGAAACAGTGGAAATGTGTACAGTAGACTGTCGGTCCAGGGGACCTGGAAGGGGTCCATCAAAGAGCATTTGCTGTGGCCTTGGAAGGAGCAGAACCTCTTGCACTTGGTGTTGTCGTCTGTTGTGAAGAGGTCCAGACAGGGAGTCCTCCACATCTGGAAAGTGGACTGTGCCACATCTACATGGGGAGGCCACTCATGGGTTAAGAGAGATTGGCTGAGAGAGTTTGCTAGAGTATCCTGCACCCCCAGCAGGTATGATGCCTCCAGGTGAATTCCTAGGGAAATACAGGAGCTCTATAGGGCTATCGCATCTTTGCAAAGTGGGGGAGAAGTGGGCCCCGCCCTATCTGTTTATGTAACACATTGTGGCTGTGTTGTCTGTTTTCACCACCATGTGGTGGCATGCCAGATGGCACTTGAGGGGCTGGCATGCCAGACGAACTGCCCGTAACTCGCTCACATGCATGTGATCAGACAGGTTCTGTTGGCACCAGCGGCCTTAAGTTCTGAGTTGGCCTCGATGAGCCCCCTCAACCCAGATCTGACGCGTCTATTACTAGAGTCATGGTTGGTTGAGGTTTTGAAAATAGTATTCCCTGCAGAAACAATGTCTCTGTTTGTCCACCATTGAAGGGAGTCTAGCACCGATCACTTGCTCCAGGGGGTCTCTGAAGAGGAGGTATACTGAGGACAGCCAGAGTTGAAGGGGTTTCAGATATAGTCTGGCACGTTGAACCACCTGTGCGCAAGCAGAAAAGTGGTCCAAGAGTCTCAGGCAGTTTCGCACTGTGATCATGGGATGCTGAGATATGTCATTTATCATATCAGCAATATTCTGGAAATAGGTGATTGGTAGTGAAGTTGTGGTGGTGGTTGAGTCCAGGATGGCTCCTATAAATTCTAATTTCTGAGTGGGAACCGAGGTTGATTTCTTTATGTTTATCAACAGGCCAAGATTGTCCAATGTGCGTTTTATAATGTCTAAGTGGTCGAGCACCTGATCACCAACCTGTTGTCTAAATATAGGAAGACATGCACCCTCCACTTTCTGAGGAAGGCCATCACCACAACCATGCATTTTGTAAAGACTCTGGGGGCTGTTGATAAACCAAACAGAAGAACTGTGAACTGAAAATGTTTGTCTCCCACCATGAACCTCAGGAACCCCCTGTGCCTTGGGATGATTGACATATGAAAATAGGCATCTCTGAAGTCAAGGGCAGCATACCAATCCCCAGGGTCCAGGGAGGAGAGAACCAGGGCCAGGGAAACTAACCTGAACATCAGAAGATTGAACAAATTGATAAAAAAGCTGAGGTCCAGAATGGGCCTGAGGCCCCCTTGGCTTTCAGGATTAGAAAAGATTTTGAATAGAACCCTTTTCCTCTCAGCTTCATAGGGACTTCCTCTACTTTTTCTAGTTCTAGGAGCTGTTTCACCTCCTTGAGGAGGAGTTGGCCATGAGAGGGGTCCCTGAAGAGGGACAGGGAGCAGGGAAGGTGGAGTGAGGGATTTAATGGAATTGGATAGAATATCCCAGTTCTACCATGCGTAGTACCCAGCTGTGTGAGGTGATCTCGGACCATGCATGATAGAAATGGGACAAGCGGTTTAAAAAAAAAGCGACTGGATAATGGGGCTTTGGTATTCTATCCTCAGGCGTGATTTCAAAAGTTCAGCTAGGGCCCCTGTACTGCTTCGAGGGCCCATCATTGTTTTTATATGAAGGGTACGGCCTCTTTCTGCCGTTGGCATTGTTTGAATTGCCGTTCCTGTTTCATCTACACCATGAATCCTTGTCTCTGGGATTGGTGGTATTGGCATGGAGGAAGCTGGGGCTTGAAGTGACACCTTTGGGTGGCCAGCATACGCATTCTTAGTGACTTAAGTATAGCCCTTGAGTCCTTTAAACTGTGTAGTTTTGAATCCGTTTGCTCGGAAAATAAAGATAAGTCCTGTGTAGTTTGTTGTACCTCAAAAGTAAGCCCAAGGCTTGAAGCCAGGAGCTGCGATGCATTGAGATTCCCGGGACTATGGCTGGGGCAGCGGCATTGGCTGCATCTAGTGCTCCTTGAAAGGAGGTTTTAACCACAGCCCTTCCCTCATCCACTAAGGTGGTGAACTCTTTCTTGAAATCAGCGGCTAGGGAGCCCGAAAACTTCTCCATAGAGCCCCAGGTATTATAGGTATAATGGCTTAAAATAGCTGCTGATTGGCCACCCTGAGTTGTAGGCCTCCCATAGAGTATATCTTTCTACCATATAGGTTCAGTTTTTTGGCCTCTTTGGCCTTTGGGGTAGGTCTTTGGGCCTTTGTCTCTCCCTGTCGTTAGCCACTGCCAGGACTAAGGGGCAGGGTGGGTATACAGATACTCATGCCTCTTAAAGGGGACAAAATATTTACATTCGACCCACTTAGGTGTGGGAGATGCTGATGAGGGTGTTTGCCAGATTGTTTCTATAGTCTTATCTATGGTTTTAATCAGTGATAAGGGTCCCTTGAAGGACCCGGGGGGGGGGGCCCCCCAATAAAATGTCTGTCATCGGGTCCAAGGACTCTTTGGTGACCTTTTGAATTTCAATCCCCAAGTTACGGGCCACCCTCTGAAGGAGGTCCTGGTGCACTTTATTGTCATCTGCTGGGGGGGGGGGGGGGCGGAGTAGTCCCCACTACTGTCTCATCTGGAGACGAAGAGGACGACTCCCTCAGTTGGCTGGGGTCTCCAGGGTCAGGAACCAGGGCATCCAGTGTTGCTGGCTGAGCTGGATCCTTGGCCATGGCACCGGTGGCCTCAGACTTGGTGCTGGCGCATGCTCTTCTCAGTGTCAAACTGCTCGCTATGGGCTGATTGTGGCTGGTTGTGGTATCAGGACAGGATACTGTCTCTGATCTTGCGCGAGGGATTCCATTTCCCGAAGCCACAAGAATGAGCATGAGGATTAGGGTCCTTGCACCTGGTGATAGGCCCGTGGTGTCCAGAAGGGCCAGTTGTTCAGGTTCTGCCACTGTGGCATCCACGGTACCGGTATGTCTGAGGCCCGTGCTGGCTTTGGTGCCGAGAGGTAGATTGGGATCAGTTTCTCCTTGAGGCAACGGACTCAGCTTCCAGCACGGAGGGAGAGTCACTCCTTGGCGACCATGACAGTGTCCTGGGTTTTGGTGCTGGTGCTGGGCACCGCGGCGATGGATGGTATGGTAGTGGAGATGGTTTCCCTTTGGATTGTGCTGTCCTGTGCTGCACCGATGGTGAGGTGTCTTGGAGACCTGGTGTGGAGTGCTGCAGCACCATGCTTTCTATTAAGTCTCTTGCTACTTCAAAGGTCTCCAGCGTGGAGGGAGATTGTGTGATCTCTACCTCCTTCTCCAAACCCCTAAGGGGGGAGGTACCCGGAGCCAGACCCACCTGTCCCTTCTCTGGGTGGGGTCAGTTGGGGATGGTGGTGGCTACGTGGCTCGGCATGGGTCTCACGGTGTCTGAGCCTCTGGAGCCCTTCTAGGGCGTGGGTGCCTGGCCCCTTTCCTTCTGTTTTTTCTTCAGCACCGGCGAGTGTGATCAGTGCCTAGACGCTGCCTTTGGTGCTGGTGATTTTCGGTGCCAAGAGTCCTTGCTGTCTTTCTTCTGCACCAGGTCTCTGGGTGGCACCGAGGCGCTCTTGGTTGGTGCCGTACTCATGACCGGCTCCAAGGAACTGGGGGAAGGTCTGAGCGCCACTTCCATTAACAGAAACTTAAGCCTCTGGGACTTCTCTTTCTGGATTTGCGGCCAAAAGGACTTACAAATCTTGCACCTTTCCCCCAGGTGAGCCTCTCTAGGCACTTCAAGCCAGTGGAGAGCAGGTTGCTCTTTAGCATAGGCTTTTTGCAAACTATATACAGCTTAAAGCCTGGGGACTGAGGCATACCCTGGGTCCCGGTGGAAAGGGCAGACCCCCAAGGTGGGTACTCTTTAAAAATCTTACTATCTTAAACTAAACTACTCTAACAACAAGAATGAGAACAAGGATTGCTAGGGTGAGTGTCTTGTGAGCAAGAGAGCACGTAGTTCGACAAGCCATCATTGGTGGAAAGAGGGAACTGGAGAGGGGAGCATCGGCGAGCCTATATAAGGAGTGCTATAATGGCACAACTCCAGGGAGGTTTGTCGCCGACCCTCTGGGGTTGCTAGGAGAAAAATTTTCCAGCGACTGTGCACGACGCGTGCACACACCTAATTGGAGTCAACGTGAGCAATCACTCAAAGGAGAATAACTGTGCCAAATCTTGTAACAACTGTGGATGAAGCCAAAGAGGAAAAAATAATATGTTTGTATGGCAATGCAAGGAGTCTGGGGAACAAAATGGAGGAACTAAAGCTACTGGTAAAGGAAGTGAAACCAGAAATTATAGGGATAACATAAACATGGTGGAATAGCAGCCACAACTGGTATACAGGTACTGAAGGGTATAAGCTGTTCAGGAAAGACAGTAACAAAGGCAAAGTTGGTGGAGTATATTAATAATGAGGTAGACTATGAAGAAATTAGAAGTGATGGATTAGATAAGAGGGAGTCTGTCTGTGCAAAAATAACATCGAGGAAGAAAGCTACTTGAGTTTTCATAGAGATAGTGCTTGGCGTGTGCTACAAACCACCAAGATCTAACTTGGGCATGGATAGAGACCGCTATAATGCTCTTAAGGAAGTAGATACTTCTGGGAATTGTTTGATTATGGGAGACTTTAACTTTATTGCTATAGACTGGAAGACAAGTTAGTTGTAATAAAAGGGCCCACCTTTCCTGGATTTCATAGCTGACAGATTCCTTTACTAAAGATTTACTGAACCAACAAGAGGGGATGATATTTTAGACTTGGTATTGGTGAGTAATGAGGACCTAAGCAACCATGAACTAATTCAGTTCAAACTAAATGGAAGAATAAACAAAAAGAGATCTGTGACTAGGTTCTCTGACTTCAAAAGAGTTAACTTTAAAAATTAAGGGAATTAGTCAGGGAAGTGGATTAAAGAGCTCATGGATTTAGGGATGGAGGAGGCTTGAAAATACTCCAAATACTTCCAGGAACTATCTGAAGTGTGCATCCGAAGGAAGGGGACAATAACTGAGTAGACACAACATCCCAAATTACTTTGTCATTTCAAATGCATACTGGACAATATGCAGAAATAGTGTTTGTCTCATCAGAGTTAAAGCTGATATCATGCTTTCCTACTAAAGCGGCAGGGGAAGTTTGAGGTGAACTAGAAATCTGAATGTAGTCTTGATCTAGGTGTGTGTCTAGACAGGAAAAAAACCAAACCCTATATGTGAAATTTGACAAGCCTTTACTAAATTACATAGCATACTCTTTTTTTTTTTTTTTTCTATTTTTTTAATTTCAGGAAATCTGGCCTCTCCTGTAAATGATAGCTGAAAACAAACAAAAATCCGACAAAGGAATTAAATACAAGTATTAGGTTTAAAACAATGCTTGGCCTCAAAATTCATATTGACAAACTTAGTGACATTGAAATTAAAGCTGAACCTCCACCTTTCACTCTAGTTATGTGCACACTCTTGCAGTCTCTCTTTCAATGTATCATTATTGCAATGGCAAGGTGCCAAATGGCTCCTCTGGGAAGCTAAATGCCGTTAATAGCTTCTGAATTCAACAAATGATTTTGCCCGAATAAGGATTGGAGAATCCAGCCCTAATTTATCAACATGAAAGGTGTATAAAAAGAGCGTGTACCTTTTAATGAATAGGGTTGTTCATTAGCCATTCTCAAAACCTTAAAACTTTGGGCCCTCATTTACCAAATCAGCTGTAGCAGGAAGCACAGTGCACAAAACTAAAAACATGGACACAATCAGAAACTGTGAGAAATTACATCTTTCTAGATATTGTCATTATGATGGGATCAAATCTCTCTCAATGTAGCAATAGCAACCCAGTATAAAAACAACTCAAAGTGTGTTCCTTTAATCCGATTTCTATCAAGGGGGCTGCAAAGGATAAACATTTTGTATGGTTATGATTTCACTAAAGATACCATAATTTATCAAACATTGGGTTGTTTTGACTATACGTAGCCAAATCCTTGTGCTGATATAGCCTATTAAAGGCTTTTATTGCATGGCATATGTTTTCTATACTACAATAAGTGAGCTTAATATTCCACGATAGTACCCCAGAAAGCACTGTCTCAGCTGAAAACACCACATTATAACATAGAATACTAGTAATAATCAAAGAAGCACAGTCATAATGAAAGATGGTATTATTGCTTGGATTCAGAAGTTTCTAAAGAAAATCATATTGTGGATTGAACCACAGTACTCCAAAGAACAAGTTGTTTTTTATTAAGAGTTTTCATTAAGAAGCTGTAATCTTGGAGATTTATAACAAGAAGTATGTATCCTATTCTCACTGGAATCAAGGACAGTTTTGCCATTGACCTCAACGAGAACAGATTCAAGCAAATAGTTATTTATTTAAAATTTATTTTTAAATTTAAAGAGCTCTTTTCTCTAAATTCTCCATATTTGCTACTGTACTAACTACAAGACCAATCCTGTAAACAACTGCTGATGTGAGCAGTCCCCCATTGATGTCTATAGCATTAGTTCTGTGAAGACTAAGTATATGAAGAAGGGTTCACAGACTCAGACTATATACTTACTATTGCTCAAATCAATCTTTGTGCATCTTAATTTCAATCAGTGTAATAATGTAGATGAGGACCCACTCCACATTAGAGCACTCTGCATTAGAAACCGTTCTCACACTCTCAACTACCTTTGAAAGGGTTCAGACAAAAAATAATTCTCTACTAAAATCCTAATAGGCAAGAAGACAGTGACATCCTCAACACGAGAATATTTTTCTTTCATTTCTGAACTTCAATGCAAAAGGCAAAGTAGGAAAGTAGTAGGTAAAATTTTCTAAAGATAAATTATTTAGGAGTGACCAGAAAGGGATCTGTCATCTAATACATGCTGGCTGAAGTAGCAGGGAAATGAGGCACAAAAAGAAATAGAAATACCATTAGAAATAATAATATGCAGCATTTGTGTAGCATCTTTCACCCCCCAAAAACATACACTTTACAAACTGAGTGAGATCATAGCCTATCTGGCAAAAACCAAGAAGGAGGCAAAGAAACTCAGCAAGACAGCACTCCTGGAGTCTCTAGCATATTGTTCCACCATGGCAAGTGGGGTTTGCCCTTTCAACTTGCAGAACTGGAATGGGGGAGAAAAGGAACCACCAAACCTGCAACTGGGAAATTAAGCCCCTTAGCCTCCATGCAGAGAAGAAAGAGTCTTCATATTTCTAATTTTATACAAAAGAACCAGACATACCACAAAATGCCTGGTGCTCAGCTTATGTATTTTGGACAAGTGAGAAGCAC
The DNA here is from genome assembly GCA_007922175.1 of Pelusios castaneus. Taxonomy (NCBI): domain Eukaryota; kingdom Metazoa; phylum Chordata; order Testudines; family Pelomedusidae; genus Pelusios; species Pelusios castaneus. The sequence continues at coordinate 1,424,648 of ML685930.1, read as the reverse complement.
AGCTAATGCTCCCAGATTACAAACCAGCTGTCCTGGGTGGCTTAGGCATTTCAGACCTGATGCATAGCTCATTGAAAAGGATCCATGACTTTCTACAGTTTTCTCAGCACCATTAAACCATACCTGTGGCCAGATAGATGATATGGAAAAGCATGTCCCTGCCCTGCACCACGTCCACTGCCACATGGGAAAATCGGCTGTTGTCTTCCATGAAGTAAGGAATTGGAATAACTGGCTGAACCACTTCGTGCATTAGAATAAATTTTTGGGCATCCTGAAGATTCCTCTCAGTCAGATTCACATACAGACCCTGGTCCATTGTACCACACTGTAAATAATAATAATAAAAAAAGGTAAATATATATACTTGGGGGGACAGGATGAAGTCCAAAGACGATGATTCTCCAGATCAGTATGACATCTTCATTTCTACTGTGAGGGATCACTCTGACCAAAAGCAAATGAGACTATAGTAATGTCACATTAAATTGTACATTAACTTCAGAAAAAGGTAAGTTAGGATGGATAATTCTTTCATATTAGGTTAATGCAAGATTAATGCAACATGCTGTCTTTTATATCCACACAGATAGAAACCTAAAGACATGACTAATCACATATGTTTTGTCATAGCTGTCTGATGAGGCAAAGGATATGTATCATGGAGACCTAACTGTATTATTTTTAATCAAAGGGAAATCAAATGTTGCCCCAAAATTGTTCTGTTATGTAAAGGGCACACATTTCCTCCCACTCTGCATTCTAAAATTACAGAAAAGGCACCTCCGACCATGAATCAACTGAGCTAAATATATGACAATTAATTTGACACCTTTTTCAATCCTTCACCTTTCCAGAGTATGCAAAGTGGATAGTTATCTAGTAGTTGTTTCAGAATGGATGATTGGATGTTAGATGGGACGGCTTCTGAGTTACTACAGAGAATTCTTTCCTGGATGTCTGGCTAGTGAGTCTTGTCCACATGCTCAGGGTTTAGTTGATTGCCATATTTGGGGTTGGGAAGAAATTTTCCCCCCAGGATAGATTGAAAGAGGCTCTGGGTTTTGTTTTGTTTTTGTTTTTTGCCTTCCTCTCCAGCATGGGGCATGGTATTCTCTGTACCTTGAAGTTTTTGAACCATCTAAGGACTTCAATAACTCAATCATCTGTTAGGGGTCTATAACAGGAGTGGGTGGGTGAGGGTCTGTGGCCTGCATTGTGCAGGAGCTCAGACTAGATATCATAACGGTTCCTTCTGACCTTAAAGTCTATGAGTCTATGTAAAAATATGTAACTCATATATGGGACAAGGGTAAAATATTTTGTAGCATGTGCCATGCATGTTAGTGACGTGAAAGGCATATTATAGTATTGGTTTTGTGACTATATTATAAAACCCCTGCTGAATTGTAATTAGCTGAATCACACCATAGCCTAGATAATGTGCTGTGCAAAACCCTGCAACTTTGGGTTTGAAGAATGGTTTTGATGAGCACAAAATGGAGGGGGAAGGGGCTTGGTTTCTCAAATTTTGTATTATGAAATTCACTTGTAAATTCAGATCTATTCAAATCCCAAAATTAAAGATGAAGATACAAGTGAAACAACTCATAACTGCTAGCTCCCCTGAAGAAATTCTCTTTGGATTGGAGGGCAGAGGCAATGTGAAGGCAGTGGGTTTGCGAAAGGACCCACAAACATAAATATGCTACAAAATATAACTTTCCTAGTCACAAAGGAGATCTATGCCTTTTGAGATCACTAAACCACATGGGAGTTCAAATAGGTGTTTTGAATCTACAGTGAACCACCCTGAATTTAAAAAAAAGAAAATGCTTAAAACACATTACACATCACAGGGCTAGCTCTTTGATGTACTATGTTATTGCAAGTTTCTGAAGTATGGAGCCATAAACCCCACCTTCAGCCATAACCACAAAGTGAAAGAAAGAGATGTTAGTGAAAAAGGAAGAAATTTGGTATCACTTATTACAAAGAGACATGATATAGCCCTAAATACTGGAACTAAAGTTGCCTACACAAAATGGGAAATGATATAATTTCATATTTTATAAGTCTTTAGCAGGGGTCGGCAACCTTTGTCAATCCCCATGCCATCCCCTCCTTCCTGAAACACAAGCAGCTTTTGCTAAAGGTCCATTAAATTACAGAGCACTTGAGGAGGGTGCTCCTTGTATCTATTAAGGGGTGGTTTTGCCCACAAAGCTATAAATCTGCTAAAGACTATTTGTTAGGATGTGGGCAAAATGTAGATGAAAGATATATTGTGCCAATTATCAATGCCACTGTTCATAATGTCTATATAGCGCAGGTCGTTTCACCTATATCTATCTGAACAGATTAGTTTACCCAGCAAGTGGACTGGCTCCAGGGACAAAACTCCAATAGCTTGTCTCATGGTCTGTACCTTGATACCTTTAACCTGTGTTACATTTTAAAGAAGGCTGTTACGGATTAGTGCCCTTCCCTTCTGTGTCAGTACCTGGAAATTAGGGTTGGGATTGGGGTAAGGCAGCCAGGCAGAGCGGGAGTTCTCCTGATATTTGAATGGTCCATTGAAGGCCTGAGTTATGGCACTCAAGTTGAAAACACAAACTGCTGAGGCAGCTATGCTGTTCCTGCAAAAACAAAACAAAACAAAAGCATAAGATAAAAAAAGACATCAAGGAATCCATTTACTAGGAATCAATCTGCTGCCCACATAAAGCAAAATTTTCTCTCATTAACTCAACAACTCTATTAGTACTTCACAACATGGGTTGGACCAGCCAGCAATTGATCGGGAACCGCGCCTCTTAGCAGATCATAGGCATCCTGGTTGGACTTAAAAGCTGCCATGGCCTACCAGCTGAGAGTGGGAAAGTAAATCCTTGCAAAGTTACTGCAACCCCAATGAATACAAGAGTTAGCAACTTGCTCACTACTGAACCCATGTGGGTGAATCAAGCCTTCCTCTTCAAAGCACTTTATAAACATTAATTAGTCATTTTTACAATGCCCCTGTGTGATACATACTGGAATTGTCATATCCACTTTTCAGATAGAAAAACTAAAATTAGAATATTGCAGGAAGTTGGACTGAAACTCAGGAATTCATACCTCACAAACCTGTTCTTTTAAACACTTGATTTCATGCATCAAAACCACCACTCTTTCAGATAAGGGTGCCTCATTATCCATCAATAATTTTCCTTCTCTGCTTAGCCAGTTCTATTGTGACAATGGCTAACTATGTTTCTTTTGATACACTCCCAAGTTCTTGCGGGATCTAAAACCAAGAGACCCGAATCTCCAAGAGACCCAGGTCTTCCCCACAACATTATCACCATACCCAACAGGTGGCCACTGGCTGGCAAAATGAGACCATAACCAAGTAACTCTATTGGAATACTCTGTAAACACTCTTGCTCAAAGAGTTAAACACTGGCCAAGCCAGCTATACCATTCCTCTCTTTCCATGTTGAAAACGAGACATGTATAACAGTGTGCTAATTCTGCATAGTGTATAGTATAGTATAGATCTGTATACAGTATATGTGAGAACTCCTAAAATGGGACTCAGCTGCAAATTAGAACTTTGTGCTGGCATAAAAAATATAAATAAAACTAACTCCAAAAAGAACTGCAGTATTTGAAGGTTTTAAAATATTTATAAAAATGCTTTTAACAGAAGCAAAATAAATTGAATGCCCAACAGCTAACAGTGAATTAAGCTCTGGACTTTACTCTTATAACAATACACATAACTCATGGAATTAAACCCCTGAGTTGTCCTTTTTTCACAATGTTAGATAAATGGATAGTAATGAGCAGGCAGACAGTTACACAAACTTCCACTGAGGGCAAAACTGCTGACAAGTGATCCACATAACATTTATTTTTTCTAACCTACTCTGCTGTTTAAACAAGGCTTTAGAAAGCAAATATACTGTAGACGCTTCAAATTGATATTGTTCAGTCTTAATGGGAAGAGAAAATAATCCGTGGGGATCAGACTTGCCAACAACTCAACAAGCAGGTTAGCAGTATGGATTTATAACCACAACAAAAGGGCACTTTGACTCTTTATGCTTGTCAGCTCTGTTTATTTAATCATTACAAAGCGAAACATTTTCATCCACCAGGTGGCAATTCTACGGATAATCCAAACCAAAATCACTCTAATTAAAATGCCCAAAGTGCAGAGTGCTGAGAGAAGCCCAGTAGGTCCTGATGGTCCCCTCTATATACACTGACGGAAAGGGGCATGTTCCTCAAACTCACTGGGAGACCACATAGCCTCTCCACAATCACACTATAGGGCTTGAGCGCTATGGAGAAAAGCATGTAGGGATTTCAGGCTGAGGGAGGCAGCATTAAATCTAGACACAGCTGAAAAGTTTCCACAAGAAGAACATGGCAGTGTCATAAAACCAGAACTGTCTATGGAAACATCCATTTTTCATTTTTAAGTGGATTTCAATGTAGATTAAAATCTATCTATCTATCTATCTATCTATCTATCTATCTATCTATCTATCTATCTATCTATCTAGAAAAAATGATGGAGAAAAATGGTTGAAATCACAGAAAAAAATGTTTCCTGACCATATATCCTGCTAACTCCTCTTTGCAGCATCTATCCTCCATGGACACAGTACAATGGGCAGTCACAGCAGAAAGTAGCTAGTGACAGCAAGTCTTCAAATAACGCCAGCTTTCATGAGGAAAGGGTAACCCCAGAAAGCAGAGTCATCCTTCAGAATGAGCAAGAACCAGCAGGATCACTCTCTGCTTCCCTCACAGCTTCTCAGAACCTGTGTGGGATCTGCAGACCCTGTGAATTTCCCACTCTGTGATGCTGCAGATTCCTCCAGTTGGAGGGAAGAAAGGGGTTTCCATCTCCATGAGATCAATCTTATATAAGTTCTGGAGTACTTCCCCCCTCCCCTATGGGTTCTTCCATTTCTCCTCAAATATGGTTCACGTATTATTCCAGTAAGATTAGCTTCTTGCCTCTTTACCTTACAGCTTGCTGGGCTCCACAAAGTGGATAAAATTTTAATTTAAAAGAGCAAGATGACCAAAAAAAAAACTTAAAACTCCCACAGCAGCCTGTAAGTGAAACATTTGATGTTGCCCATTGTCTGTTGGAGCAAGGACACTGTATTAGGTGGACTACTTGTCTGAACTAGTACAGCACAACAATCAAAATATTTCAGTACAAGCACCTGTTTACACAATACCCCTTCCACATATAAAATGTATCTGACGAAGGGGGTTAGAGCCCACAAAAGCTTATGCCCAAAGAAATGTGTTAGTCTTTAAGGTGCCACAGGACTCTCATTTTTACATGTAAACCCAGAAGACAGCTTTAGGGCCTTAGACTTTACTCTGAATATAACAGCACAATAAAAAAGAATATTATGCAAGTTACGTACACATTAGTGGTAAAGATCCCATAGATCAAGTCCAATTCTGGCAGGAAGAAAGTGCTTTGTAGTTCATTATAGTAAAACGGAATTTCTCCAGGGCGAGAGCAGTTCATACGAGCCTTCATAAACGTTGTCCATGTGTCTTCTAGCAAAAATCTGCCCCCAATATCATTTTTACACACCCGGGCAGCACGGGAAAAGACTGTTTTCCCACAGTCATGCTCTACTGCATTCTCTCGGAAGAAGAAGTAGGTGAAGTTTCCAATGTCATAGGATGACACAAAATTTGGCTCTGAAAATAGTTGGAAGAAAAAAAATGTATTATATATAGTCGATGCATTCTCATATTTGCCTGAATGCTAGATTTTCCTCTGTAGATCAGCCAGAGAAAGTATATATTTTTTCAAAATTCAAAATGATAGTTATTTTTTCAATGTTAAAATAAGGCAAATTATAATATTATTAATAAGACATGAATTAGAATTCTGTACTTCTCAGTACCCCGAAGAGACCATAGAGACAGCAATACAACCTGAATTTTGATGACAAAAACAGCAATCTCTATTCTGAGTGTGGGACAAACAGATACTTTACTCTCTCTCTATTCAGCAAGAGTTTGATTTCATGACTGCTGAGTTAAAGCACCCAATGGATTTAAAAGCAGAGAATCAAAATAGTTAAGCATATGCTCAATTTTTTTGATGAAAAGAAAGCGACTACTGAAGGGGCGTCTTTGAGAGCAAGATAACCTGCTTTAGAAATTATTTAGAAAATGATCAAATAAAATTTCAATACATTTAAGACTATCTTGGTCCCCTTTTTTAAAATATAAAACTCAATTTAAAAAGAGATACAATACACGTATTCTGGCAAGGAAGAAAAACACATTCATTGGAAATCAGAGAATACAAAATATTGATCTAAGAAGGAACAAAATAAACAAAATAAGAAATTTTAGACACCAGAGATAATAAAAATACAGTACTTTTCCCACTAGGGTTACTTGAAGCTAAAGAGCATCCATGAGCTTGACGGAGAGTGACAATTTGATGATTTCATAAAGGCAAGACAAATTTGATATATTGACCTGTAGAAAGGGAGAAAAGTAATTATAAAAAAATGGTGCTCCTTACTGCTATGTCTACACTTGGCCAAATAAGTCGACTTAGCATGTCCACACTCAAAAATTAAATCGACTTCAAGGGGACCTTGCCAAATCAACTTAGACCGTCCACACTGGATGCCTAAGTCGACTTCTAGGGGCTTGGTGGACCTGGGACTGGTCCACGGTGGCAGGGGGGGCACCCCTTGCCAAGTGCCAGGGGGCTCAGCATTCAGGTACAATGGGGGCTGAGCAGGACAGGGACACTGGCAGGGCATAGAAGAGGGGTGGGCAGGGCTGTGTCCTGCCCTGTGGAGGGGCACGCCAGGCTCTGGATGTGCCAGCCACCCTGGCAGGGAGGGCAGTGGGGGAGCCCTGGAGCCCTTTAAGTTGATTTTAAGTCGGCTTAGGGCTAATCTACATCCACACAGCAGCTTAAGTCGATTTAAGGAAATTGTCGTGTAGACGCAGATTAAATTAAGCCGATTTAAGCAAGCTTAAATCTACTTAATTTGTAAGTGTAGACGAGAAGTGCAAGATTCTGGAATCATCTAATTACCTACGGAAATCAAGATAGGCCTTTTATGTTTGCATAACACCTACGACATGATGGGTGCTACCAATAAAAACATACATAATAGTCATCATTAATTTCCAGTAGCACCCACAACGTTAGCATTGTGCGAACACAAAAGGTATAGTCCCTGCCTCAAAAGCTTAAAACCGATAAAATTAGTGATAACATAAATTTGCAGAAGTTAGTAATAGTTGTTCATGAACTCTCATTCTTTACAGATATAATGTACATACAGATACCAACATATACATATATATATATATATACACACACACAACATTACAAATGGAGAAAGATGAACAAAAATACCTCTTTTAAAAATGCTAATATTTTAAAATTTGTTTTTCTCTAAAATAAATGAGCAAATATTGAATATATATTAATGTAGCGCAATAGAAATGTTTTACTGGTGCTCATTTTGGGTGAGCAGTATAGGACATTTGTAATGCAGAAATCACTAACTCAGGTTGGTGAAACCTTTATAACATACCACACCATCCTATATGAAACAGCTTAAACAAACACAAAAGACAGATACATATTCAAGTATCAGTTTTTCTTACAGTAAACCCAAGTCGTCTTTCATCTATTCCTAAAAGACATAACATAACACTGTTCTAGGACCCTATTCAGGACTGTGAGATTAATAGGAGCTGTTCCCCATTGATTGATTTTTATTTATCTCTGAAGCACATCTGTTCAATGTTTCTCTTTACTTGTAAAGGGTGTAAAAGATAACCTTGGATCTCCATTACCATATAGTGGTTTAGGTTAGCAAACCCCTCTCGCCCTGCCGCATCATCCCTACAAAATGTTCTAATACTCAGGAGACAAACTACTGGCTGATGGGCTGGTGTGATTCAACAATCCGGATGTAACTTGGGCTATTTGTGAGGAATAGAAGGTTTAATCCGATTTAAATCAAAATCCACTAATTGTGTGCAGAAAAAAGCAATCTCACAAGACAAATCTTAAGCATGAAATAGAAGGAAGTGCAAACTATGTGTTTGATTTTAGAGTTTAATAGCCCAGTTGTTCTTTTAACCCATCTCAGCAGTATAATGTCTGATCTACAACAATTTCTACTTGTACAAAAACTCAGCACCTAGAGTCCCTCATTTTTCCTAAAAAAACCCAAACAACAACAACAAAAACCCTACTAAAGCTCTGCTCCGGCAATTGGATCCGCTGACACTTCCATCTCGGTGGAAGTCCACCATCTTTAACAGGGCTCCATAGGAGCATACGGTTCATAAATAGAGATCTGATGCAGGGTCCGTGCTGAAAGCAGCATTAAAACTGCTGACAGTATGGACAAAGGCATGCTGCTGAGATGGTCAAAACCTTGAAGAATAAAAACGTGATGAAATGCAATCTGAGTGTTTTTTATTGTTTTTTGAAAAATCCATGTAAATCTCTTACTGGATTGTACTTTGAAAAAGCATATATACTAAGCAAACTTTTACATATAGTTCACAGACTCAAAATTGAAAAATAATACATCTTATCTGTCTACAAACACCTGTCTGGATATTTCGCTGATTATGATTTGATAAAAAGGAAGCCAGCTGTTGAAAGCTGTGAAAGCTGTTCCCATTTGCACAAAGTGCATTAATACTGGCACCACCTCAGGAGATTCCCTGGGATTTGCTGGAATTATCCTGTCAGACTTTATTTCATTTTTTTTCATTTGGGGAAAATTTATTGATTTGTTTTGGAGTTTCATATAAAGAGTGATTCTTGTCCATGAAAAATTAGTTTATGTATGTCCAGATAGGGCATGGAGAGCTGAAATTTATCAGTATGGAGGGCTCCTTCCAACAAAACTTTGGAGTACAGAAAATGAAATGGCTCTTGTTTTTTGGTGAGTCTGCAGATAGCAATAGTTCTAAAAGGGTAAAAACAGTTTTGAATGTTGAAGATGGTCAAAATATCTCTGTACAAGATGTGGCACATGCAGCGCTGCTATGTAATAACTAAGAATACTGATCTGTAATCATTTTTATGAATACTGTATTTTACAAGGTCAGTGAGTCTGAGTTCCTGTATGGCTATATTGGATTATTCTATTTTCCTCTATGAACACATTGGTTTAACTCAGTAGTTCTCAACTTTTGTGGGTCGTGGCAAGCTTGGTGGCATGTATGACCCTACAGGACATACCAATCCACCAACCTCCAGGTCAAATTCAGCCCCTCACCTGGCTCTCCGTGACACACTTACTGCTGTGTGGCAACACAGTACAGGATTGTCAGGAGCCCTGACCCTGGCCAACAGTAGGGGTGTGAGCTTGGAGTGCTGCCACCTGTGTGACTGTGAGCCCCAATCTTGCCAATGGGTGGGGTTGTGAGCTTCCCTCCTTCCTCCCAGCAGAGGAACATAGGGGAAGTGGTGACACACAGATACTGCTCATGGTCCCCAACATTCTTTCACACCCGTTAACGGGCTGAGAGGGGGAGGAAATAAGGAGCAAAACCAGGGATCCCTGCATCCAGGTCACTTTCCCTACCTGGACTGTGCTGTGCGGCAAGCATCAGGGACTGCTGCTCTCTGCCCACCCCTTACGTAGCCCAGTGGGTTTGTTCAACAACCTGGTGACCTTCTGGTAATTCATCAATGACATCTTTAGGGACGTGCTGGACCAGTCTGTCATCATTTACCTAGATAACATCCTTATTTTCTCTAAAAGTCAAGCTTTCCACAATCATTATGTGTATTCTGTCTTGGGGGGCCTTTTCTAAAACCACCTCTACATGAAGCTCAAGAAATGCGAGTTTTATGAAGGTACATTGGAATTCTTGGGATATCATGTCTCACCTGAGGAACTTATCATGGACCTATAAAAGGTGGCAGCAATATCTGACTGGGCCACACCCGAGGATGTACCTGGGATCCAGCAATTCTTTGGGTTCACTAATTTTTACAGGCGAGGATTGAAGGATTTTCTCACCTGGTTGCAATCACAATGGTGTTCCTACCCAAGGGGGCCTAGTTGGCCTGGTCCATGGAGACTCAGTCAACCTTTCATCAACTGAAGAGGGATTTCACCTTAGCACCCTTCCTGATTCAACTATTTACAATCAAGTCCAATATCTCAAATTTTGCCATAGGTGCAAGACTGTCTCAACATGTAGTGCCTCTCCCACCTCACAACCAACTTCTTCCTTTTGCCTTTTATTCTTGGATGTTAACAGCAGTGGAAAAAAATATGATATTTGGAACCAAAAGCTACTGGCTATCAAAGAAGCTTTCAAGGAGTGGTGCCACCTCCAGGAATAAGCCTGATTCCCAAGTCCTGAAAGACACAAGAACCTGGAGTAGCTATGGACTGCTAGACACTTTAACCAATGCCAGCTTCATTAGTCCCTCTTTTTGTGATAACCTACTGCCCATGGATGAGAAACAGTAAGGTGGGAGACTTATCCCTTAAGGACAAATATTTCAAATATGCCAAGGAGCTTCCTGCAGTCACTCTCAAGAAATCCAACATTACAAATGGGATGATGGACAGCATCCTGACATCCTCCATGCACACACACTCCCCTATGACCCATTTAGAACCAGAGCCACCATACCCTGAATGATGCAGGTACTGGACATGACTCCAAATTCCAATTTCAGAATGGGTTGTATTTATGTTCCAGAGGGACAACAGAAACTTCAGAATCTGGCCAATTCAGGACCTAGAATCTGCTCTCAAGAAGCTTCTGTTGGCAAAGGACTAGGAGTTTCCACAAATGATTATATAGGGTCCTGTGGCCTCTGCATTTGTACTAAAAATCCACAGTCAAAACCACTAGGTCTCCTTCAGCCTCTCTGCTCACAACTCTCCAGTCTTGGTCTACTTTATCAATGGACTTCATAGTAGAACTATCATGATGTCAGGGACACTCAGCAATCCTGATTTCAACTGAGCTCCCAACAAAGGTGGCACACTTCATCCTGTGCTATACTATTCCTACTATATGGGAAAAGGTTCAGCTCTTCCTGAAAAATATCTTCTGCTAACACAAGTGTGACTAACTGCATTCCACTGCAGGAGGGCAAAGGGCTTACTAGTTTCTAGCAGTGAATTTCAGTTGGCCTGACCACTTCACCAAATCATTAATACCATAAACTATATCTGATATGTCTCATGTAAGCTCTCATTGGACAATTAATAACACACTGCTCATTAATATTGTTGTGTAGTGTATGCATGGCATATGCCCAAGGAGACCTATAAATGTGAAGAAAATGTAGAACTAAAATGTGTTTATCAGGCAAGTCTGGGGAATGGATAAACAGTTTCCACCAGACAAAGGAGAGATCAATACCACTAACCCGGTGTCATCTGAGTCAACTGAAATCCCACGTAAAGTGACCATTTGTTTACATCAGACGCAGCAAGAACAAATCAATTTCCAGATAAGGAAACAAGAAAGGAAGTTTCTTCACCACCAGACTCCATGTCTTCTTCTCATAACTTGAATGAACTTTATTTTAGGGGCTTGCCTTCACATTAATTGAATTCAAATGTTCACTGGACTATATAAAGAACCTGAAGTCATCTTTCACCTAAGACGAAAAAGGAACTTAGTACTTTGGTCAGCCATTTTTCTGCGAGTATTGTAAAGAATCTTACTTTACATAAGACTGTGGTTTTGTTAAATTTGATTCACTAAAAAACATTTTTCACTTTTATTTGCTTGCTTGCTTACTACTAAATATGAGTCAACAGTGTAACACTGTTGAAAAAAAAAAAAAAAAAAAGCAAACACCATTCTGGGATGTATTACCAGGAGTACTGTAAATAAGGCACGAGAAGTAATACTTCCACTCTTCTCCACACTGATTAGACCTCAACTAGAGTAATATGTCCAGTTCTGGGCGGCTCATTTCAGAAAGGAGGAAAGCAATTGGAGAAAGTCCAGGGAAGAGCAACAAGTATGATTAAAGGTCTGAAACACGACTTATGAAGGAAAATTGAAAGAACTGGGTTTGTTTAGTCTGGAAAAGTGGAGACAGAGACAGGACATAATAACAGTTTTCAAGTACCTAAATGGTTGTTACAAGGAGGAGGGAGAAAAATTATTCTCCTCAACCACTGATAACAGGACAAGAAGCAATAGGGTTAAATTACAGCAAGGGAAGTCTAGGTTGGAGATTAGGAAAACATTCCTAACTGTCAGGATGATAAACCACTGTAATAAGTTGCCTAGGGAAGTTGTGGAATCTCCATCATTGGAAATTTTTAAGAGCAGATTAGACAAACACCTGTCAGGGACAGTTTAAGAGGGTACTTGGTTCTGTGATGAGAACAGGGGACTGTATTCAATAACCTCTCATGGTCCCTTCCAGGTTCTATGATTTCTAACTCTATCCCTTATGCTCAAACTCACTTAAAATTGTATCTCCTTTTTTTACTAAACTTGTTTTATTTTTAATCTAAACCAACTCCATGCTGTGTTTCAATTGATGTGATTGTTAACTCCAGTTGATGTGGCAAGCTGGTGGGTACTCACACTTCAAAGGAGCAAACAAATCTTATTATTCCTCTGAATGATCCAGGAAGGGACTGAGCATTGTAGAGCACACGTCTTTGGGGAAATGTGTGTATCGGGGTCATTAGATTAGTACTAAGGCTGATGGATACCAGAATATGGCTAGGGTATAACAAGGAGCCTTCTGGACTCAGAATTGCTGAACCAGAGCTGGTTGACACTGATGTCCAGACTGTGAATCACAGCAGCAAGCCATTTAAGACACATGGGCTATAGAGCAGATGGTGACAACCTCTCATCATCCTGGGACATGACAACAGATTACTGACAGCCATTGTTTCAGACCAGTAGTCCAGTTCATAACTCGAGTCTGTGGGAATTTCTCAGATTTCTTGACACTGAGTACCTCAACTCCTATCCCTGTCATCCACTGACTAATGTTCAGAGACTGTCAGTCAAATCTTGGAGCAATAATTTTGCTGCTTGCTGAGTAACCACCGGATTGACTGTTGCCCATGCTGTGCTACACATAATGTGCATCTCACAGTGTAATCCATGCTTCAACACAACCACTTCCACCCAGATTTAGGCTTAAATTCCCCTGCAAGAGTTGTTGCAGATTAAGCCTCCCACCTACACCAGAGCTCAAGGAACACTTGTGGTCTACAAAAGAAGCCTATAAACACTGTGCAGAACTATACTATAGGTCTGTCTCCACTGTGGTCCTAGGGGGAAAGTTGTATCTGTCTCCCGAACACCTTAAATCAAGCCACCTATCTGCCAGACTAGATTAGCAATACCAGGACCCTTTCAAGACTACATAAAACTGGCCTTTCGGTTTCAGCTGCCCACAGCCTTAAAGATCACCCCATAATTCACATCTCACTTTTGAAGCCCTTCTCTGAGAACCCATATCCAAACTGCTCCAACCCGCCACCTATAACAGTTCATGGACAGAAGGTATGATTGATCCAGCGAATCCTTGACTCTCAGTGAGTTAGGAGAAGGTTCCAATACTTACAAGTACCACTTCCCAACTCCTCAACTGCTGATTTGGGCAGCACAGAAGTGAGTTCAAAAGCACAGAGCAGTCCCAGCCAAACATGGACAGTTGACAAGTAAGTTAATGACACCAAAAAAGAATCAGAATCTAATGCCACCTTTATTAGATGTGGGACTTTGTAGGGATATAACAAGAGCATAAAAGAGGTAAAAATGTATTGGTCCTGCAAGTCAGCAGCTCTGACTAAATGCACAGAAGACACAGACTAGTTGAGCCTGAAGTTGCAACTTCTACAGTCACTCTCTGGAGTAAAACCACATTTTAAGCTTTCAGGCAATTATTTCAAGCAGGGTGAAAGGTCATAGTTAACAAATCATTATTCTGTCATTTTCAGGATAAGTCACCACCCTAATGAACCATATTGCAGTTTACATTTTCAAGCACCATTATCTACCCAGCAACTCACAGGCAATTATATAGTTTCCTTTAGAAACTATCTTTCATATTAAATGTAATTTCTTTTTCCTATGGGTATAAATCAAAGGCAGCTACAAAAAGAAAGAGGGATCTATTAGACTGAATTACTTTTGCCTGAACCTTGAGAGGCATATGTTCATGGTAAAGGTGCCAGTATTAAACAACGGCAGCTGATATTAAAAACTGTATGATTGCAAGACAATGGAGGAGGATGCTAATTAAGGGTGCCTTCTGTACAAAGATAAGCGGTGTTGTAAAGAAAATCATAATATACATACATTTAATATAATAGAACATGAATCCAAACAAAAATAATTAGACTAGCACATTCTGAAAAGTGATCATACTGACTTGTTTGTTTAGTTTTGTTTTGTGATTATATTGCTCAGCTCTAAGGTGAAGTTCAATTTTAAGTATCTCTATTACCACTGATAACTAAGGTAAATCCAGACTGAGCTAATTAGTGCAAACTCAGGCTTTCCCCTTATTTATCATTAGTGGTCAGCTCATCAGCTCCCACCAATGGTTAAATTGTGGCTATGCCTGAGTGAGGACAAGGCTTTAATCTCTCACATTCTCTCCTCACAGAAGAAAATTTTCTAAGATACCGGATATCCAATAGTGCCTGAAGTTCCACAGTTCGAAAAGGAGCAGGATTTGAGTAACATTGACTTTCAGTGCTTTCATATTATTTGGTGTAAAAAGATAAATTGCCCTGAATTATACAGAAAAGAGACATTTCAAGAGGTGTGGAATTATAAATAGAGGTATTTGGGGTGCAAAATGAAACAGAAAACTCAGCCTTTATTTTGCACATTCTGATTACAAATTATCCCAAAAGGGTTTATATTTGCTTTAGCTGCAAAATATGTCGTATTTCAGTCAAGAATTAATATTTTTAAATAAAAGAATATATTATATGCATGTAGTGTTGTTAAAAAAAAAGCATCATTTTAAAAATACTTTTCATTCCTACAGACTATTTAAAAGAAAGAAAGAAAACAAGCCCTTAAAACCTACACTCAGCTCCTGATACCAAAGAAGACAATAGATGCTTTGTGCAATGAATCAGGCCTTTACACGCTAAGTAAAGTAAGAGACAATAGGAATTAAACTGCTTTTTTTTTGTTGTGATATTCAGATTTGTTTGCACTAGCTATATTTTTAGACCACACACTACATTTCAGTCCACCAATGGCAAAATAGCTAGTGAACTAAACTGTATTTGGAAGTATACCATATGTCTTCCAGTATGTAGATACTCAGGAATTAAGAACAGATTTCTGAGCATATGACCTGCTGCTGTCAAACTGTAAAATTCTGTTTCTTGGAAAGCATGAACATATTGGAAACCTGCCAATATTTTTACTTCTAGCCCCAAAGAGGCAGAAGCTTGTCACTTTCTTGCCACTGTCCTTTTAGGAGATTCCACAGCCTGCCCAAGGCAACTTATTCCAGTGGTTACTCACCCTGACAGTCAGGAATTTTTCCCTAATGTCCACCATAAACTTGCTCTAATTTAAGCCCATTGCTTCTTGTCTTATCATCAGCGGTTAAGGAGAATATTTTTTCTCTTTCTTCCTCATAACAACCTTTTAGGTAATTGAAAACCATTATGTCCCCTCTCTGTCTCTTTTCCACACTAAAGACACCCAGCTCTTTCAATCTTCCCTTGTAAACCAAGTGTTCCAGACATTCAATCATTCTTGTTGCTTTTCTCTGGACTTTCTCCAATTTCTCCACATCTTTCCTGAAATGAGTGGCCCAGAACTGGACACAATACTCCAGCTGAGGCCATATGAACACATGCCATATGTATATTGTTTAGTTTTATTGAAAAAAGATTAGCATACATTGTAAAAAAAAAAGGATGGAAAACACAGATTTGGCTCAGTAGAAGCATTAGGGGAAAGGTGAAGCAGGGGCGTGGCATTGGAGAAAGATGTGGGGAAGAGGGCTGAGCCTGGGAAGAGGCAGAGAAGGGGTGGGCCTCAAGGGAAGATGTGCAACAGGGATGGGGGCTTCCAGGAAAGGATGAGGAGGGTGAAGAGGCAGGATAGAGGGCAGGACCTTGCGGGTCTGGTTACCAGCAGTTAGAAGGAGTGTTGCCAGCAGATCGAGGGATGTGATAATTCTCCTCTATTTGGCACTGGTGAGGCCACATCTGGAATACTGTGTCCAGTTTTGGGCTCCCCACTACAGAACGAATGTGGACAAATTAGAAAGAGTCCAGCGGAGGGCAACAAAAATGATTAGGGGTCTGGGGCACATGACTTACGAGGAGAGACTGAAGGAAGTAGGCTTATTTAGTTTGCAGAAGAGAAGACTGAGGGGGGATTTGATAGCAACCTTCAACTACTTGAAGGAGTGCTTCAAAGAGGAGGGAGCTAGGCTGTTCTCGGTGGTAACAGAGGACAGAACAAGGAGCAATGGTTTCAAATTACAGCTGGGGAGGTCAAGGTTGAATATTAGGAAAAACTTTCTCACTAGGAAGGTGGTGAAGCATTGGAATGGGTTACCTAGGGAGGTGGTGGAATCTCCATCTTTGGAGATATTTAAGGTTCAGGTAGACAAAACCCTGGCTGGGATGATTTAGTGGGAGTGGTCCTGCTTTTAGCAGGGGGTTGGACTAGATGACCTCATGAGGTCCCTTCCAGCCCTATGATTCTATGATTCTAACCCTATTTTCTCATTTCAGTGATGATGCTGAAACATCTGAGAGTTACTGTGTATTCTGTTATCTGAATCTGCCATGGCCTTTCACATGAGTTATCTTTAGTGGGCACTGCACCTGCAAAGGAGCTCCTGGATTAGATGCTATGGAGTGACAGCAGCAGCTCTGTAACAGTTTGCAATTCTGTTTCTATTTTAAGCTCAATTTTATCCACCTATCCTACATGCATTTATACTGCCCTGTACAATTGGGGTAACTGAGAACCACACAATCTTTTAAATGTATTTACCTCCACAGAGGTCAAGAAGAGGTAGAGAAGTTTTAGAAGATGGGGAACTGAGGCCCAGAGAGGCCAAAGGTCACAAAAGAAAGATGATGGAGGAACAAGAGATTTGAACCTAGGTTTCAGACTGGCACCCCAAGTAGACCACCTTTCGTCTCCCATGTTGCACTCCCTCCATTTTCATAAACTATAGAAACAGTTCTACTGGACTCAAGTTAAGCTAGAAAAATTCTGCCTCATTTCAAAACCTATCAGATCTGAAGCAAATTGGACATGGGGTAAGTAAAATATGCCCCCCTAAGAATAATGGTATTCACAAGAATATAAAATAAGTAACTTTTAGCCAGGTGGTGCTTTTATATATATGCGCGCACACGCACACATTTATATATATGCACACATACACATGCACACAAAGACACAACACTTAATTAACCGGACTCCTCTGGTTGAGATAAGTATACAGCATCAGCATCAACATAAAGGAGGACTACTGGGAAGAGATGGGGTACACAATCTAAAGGAGAAGAGCATCTTTACACACTGTCATCCAAGAACCCCTTTATGTCAGCTGGTAGGGAGGCTACAGGAATGTCCTGTTTCTGGTATGCACACTTTGGTTAACAAAATAATGTTGCACAGTCTTAAAAGAAATATCAAGGTTGATTACCCTAGTCTGTAGAAAAAGGGTACCAATATTCAGAATAGTCTCCTTAGCCAGTTGCAGTAACCCTCTTTGCAAACCATCCTTTGTCCCTTCTTGCCAATTCCCCTGCGCCACTCCCACCCTCCTAGTGAATTCACCACATTTGGAACTTGACTCAAGCTGCGTGCTAGCCAAGGAACACTAAGGAAGAAGAATGTACAACTTTTGTGATCCACGGCTATGAGTGCACTCACAGTACTATCTCTTCATTGTTCCTTTGGTTTCTGTAGGTGTGCTCTTGAGGAGCCATTCCTCCATACCAGCAGAGCACCTCCATCAGATAAGGCAGTGAATCAGGAGGAATAAAGAGGATATGTTTTGCAACGTGCTGTAGTCAACAGATGCAGGACATAGCAAAACAAGAATGTGGAAGGAGATAATTAATGAAATAATAAATATGGTGATTTTGGTTTCCAGTAATTCTTATCATAAAGACAAGTAGTCTGGATGATGACGACGGGCTGGAATGCCTAAAAGAGACTGAGTTTTGGCTTTTTGTTAACCAGTTTAACTAGTACAGAAGCTCATTTGCCACCGATTTGGTGAATCTAATTCTAGAATAAACCACCAGTTTTAGCAGTATATCTGCCCTGTTTCTTGGAGCTGCCCACTGTGGCACTTGTTAATAGCTAAGCTTCCCCATTAATGTACCTAAGGACCTGTCTACACTGCTGGAAAAAATTGGCAGCAGTTGACGGGAGTTACACAAGCTGTGCAGAGAAGCTTGCAAAACTCCCATTGAATTCCTAACTCCCTTCAGCACAGTATCTTCACTGTGCTGTGCCACTTGAGGGGGTGGTTTTATTAAGTTGATTTATGGATCAACATAGCATGTCTTAACTGACTACTAAGTTGATCCAGGAAGATCACTCTGACGGTGGCAACTTTGCTGCCGTCAATGTAGACGTGGGCTTAGACATGGCTCCAGACCATGCACAAATGCCTGTGTTCAAAGGAACCAACATTTTAGAAAACGGTGAGCCTGATCTATTCACATTGAAGTCATGGGAGATTTGCCATTAACATAATGACATTAGGATTTGGGGCCTTTAGCTTATCTCTGCTATTTGTCTTTTCCCAAACAGCAGCACTGATGGTGCATTACTGATGTAAATTACAGTAAGAAAGATTACTTTTCCATTTTTTTAATATTATATTTTACTTCAACTTTTCTAAAACTGAGACAAAAGCCAGAAGAAGTTAGCCTCAGAAATCTACAGTATGGTCATGTACTGACTAGAATGTTTGTACTATTACCCAAAACTGGACATAATAAAATACGCCTAACTCTGTATAATACTGCAAACATGATTATCCTATACAGCTCACACGACACGGATCTGTGCTTTAAGATCAGGGTGTTCTACATTTTCTCTTTCATAGCTGGGATCTTGCAAGTGACCACAGTGAGCACAAAGAAACAACTGTGAAGATTTTCATAGCCATGCATGTGTTACAACATGGGTAAAATATCATTTGCATCTTCTTTTAGAGATGTCTGCCAAACGCTAAAAGGAAAAAGGCACATTTCCAACAGTAAAAGCTACATTTTGCTTATAGCAAAAATGATGATGATATAACCAAATAAAAATAATTGTCTTTTTTAAAAAACAGCAACAACGGGTGGTATATGCAGAACACTTAGTATATCTGTATTCATATGTCAGATTTGTAAGCAAAAGTCAAAGTTGCAATAACACCAAGGACCCTGTTTTTCCTAATTATAATAAATATTGCTTGGTAAGAAAAGATTAGACTAGGTTAGATAGTGCTCTTTATTGTAAACAGAGGGATGATCTTGAATTATTATAACCATATTCATTAATCTTTAAGCAAAAATGAAAGGATTAATCCTTGCTCTTAGCTCACATTTTCTCCCCACATATCCCAATTGCAATACAAGTTATTTCCAAAATGTAGAGAACACTGATAAACTGTAATTATAGAAGGTTGAAAGCTATGCTCTGTACGGTACAACTCTTCCCAGTGCACCACTGGGGAATTTTTACCAACAACAGTGTGCAAACACTGAAAGTATTTATTCTAGTTAGAGAAGCTTCTTGTGTTAGATATGCCAAAAATGACTTGAGAAGGACTATTTAAGGAGTCTTGCACAAGTCTCCCAACACAAATACTTACACATGCTTTACGTAGCAAACATACACAATGATATGGAAATGCCAGGATACTTTTTCTGCCAACAGAGCAGAGCAAGTCAAACATGCCTGTACTTTTCACAGCTGGAAGTCTCCTCAATGTTCATTACGGTTTTCTCACTTTTTGGAACTCCACAGATCACTTTCTAAGTATCAGATCATTTATTAATCATCATTTGTCTATCCACTGACAATGTAGCTAGACAGGTGGAATAGATTTTTTTAACTTATTTAAAACACTAAGGCTATGTCTACACTGGCAAGTTAGTTTGAATTAAGGAAGCTTAATTCGAACTAACTTAAGCCTTGGCCACACTAGGCTTTCATTAGTTCGAATTAAGGGCTTCCTTAATTCCAACTAATAAATTTGATTATACTTTTCGAACTAACGGTTAATTCGAACTAGTTAGTTCAAATTATCCCAATGTGGCCATGTTAGTTCAAACTAAGTGCTTAGTTCGAACTAACCGGCACATTGACCTTAATGCAATTGACAAATTTGAACTAAGCAAGTGCCATGCATGGCACTTGCTTAGTTCGAACTAGCATTCTAGTGGGGCCATGCTAGCTCGAATTAAGTTAATTCGAGCTAACTAAAATTAGTTTGAATTAGTTAGTTCGAATTAACTAATTCAAACTAACTTTAGTAAGTGTAGACATAGCCTAAGATGGCACCTATCATTGTGTGTCTTGATGTCATAAAATCAAGTACAATGTATGTAAAGCTACTGAAAGAACCAAGCAACCCAAATATGTAATCACAAAAGGCAAAGGAATTTGGCATAAAGAGAAACCAATTGTTGCCAAAGATGAACTACTTACCCAAAAGAAGGGTCGTGTTCCCAGTGTTACACAAAATGATGGAGTGGAAAGGAAGTGTTAGCAGGGATTTAAAACATGACTTGTCTTTGATCTTTTTACCTTCTTCTTTGCCAAACATACAGGCAGACTTGGAGCATGAACTAAGGCCTCACAATGCGATATAAGTGCAGAACTTGTCTGGGAGGACAACTGAAAGAGAAATGTTCCTACTGACTGTAGATGTTTGGCAAGGGAGGAATTCCATTGATTCTTAATGTCTAGATTATGGAGTTTATATGTCAATATTAAATTCTTTGGCATACTGGCATCCAGTGCAGATTGAGGAGGACAAGTACAATCTGCTCGTTAGCTTCTATCCTAAAGGTTAAGCAGGCATTAGTTTTACATCTATTGCACCTTGTGGATCAGTTTCAAGACAAGTACATTAGGAGCACATTGCAGTAGACCAGTGTGAATATGATTAAGCTTTGATTTTCATATGGAGTTTAAACAGCACACCAGCTGCAGATTAGCAACAAACTCTTTATTATGTTGCTTTTTTCTAAAGGAAAGAAAGAGTGTATGTCTTCACTTTGAGCTGGAAATGGAATTCCCACTGTCTCTGAGAAAATTATTGAAGAGACATACTATGAGCAATTGACTTGGGCTGGAAACCACAAAGGTTACAAGATATATTCTAACTATTTGCTGAATTTCTTAAAGTGTTTTCATGAAGCTGTGAAGAGATGTAAAGGCTATCTGGAGTCATTATGTATTTTCATAAAGTTCTCTAGCAGTCTACAAACTCCCTAAAAGTATGAATACCAAAGTTATGAACAACTTTATATACTGGAGAAGACGCGTACTAAATGAAGAACTGCATGGCTGGATTTTTTTTTTAAACAAACTTATGGCTGTTTATTTTGTTTAAACAAAATATTCAAAACTCAGGTTAAATGTGTGATAAACTAACTGTCTATGTGTCTAATATTTTATTTCTTAACAGTATAAAAGAAAAATTATGCCACACATTCTCTATAAGTTTCTAAACTAGAAAAAAATTCTTGAAACACCCTTAGGCTAATGGCCCTATCTCATATTTAGAACTTAAATCACTTGTGAAAATATTTCTTGTTAAAGCTACACATAAAAGAATTTTTTAAATTAAACAAAAAAGCAAGTTCAATGACTGCTCCATGCTTTGGTAAGCTTTAAACACTATGATGTGACAAAGTCTTATCATAGCCAAATCATTATATCCAATATGGTTTTTAGTAAGCACAAATTATTTATTTTCCTTCACCACCCGCTCAGCAGGACTGTGAATAATGATGCGTTATAATACATGCTGGAAATGCTGCTTACCTGGGTGTTCCCTCTACCTGCGTTATTTTGAAACCCATCAAGTCTCATATGCAAGGCAGTACCTGGTAACAAATATACATATCTGTAGCAGTATGCTAATGAATGGAGACAGATGTGGAGATGGGCAATCTCCTTATACTTATTCCCTTTCTTGATATTTGGAATTCCAGTAGATGAAATCTCCTCATAGAATATAGGACCCAGTCTGCCACATCCTCAGCACAGGAGAAGCTATACTCTTCCCTTCCTTCTACTTTTAGCAGCCCCAGTGACAACAGAACCTTTGAAATTGAAAATGAAGATGTTTTCTTTCGTGGTGGTACGGCAGCCCTTCTGATATCAGGAACCTCCACATCAAGTCTGAGGGCATGGTAGAAGTATGCTGCACAGATATGTTCTATGGCAACGTAAGCATCTCTCTTCAGCCTGCCTGGAAGCTTCCCAAACCTCTGAATTTCCTAAGAAAGGACCCCACCAACCATGAAGAGGAATGAGGACCAGCCCTTTACAGTTATCTTGCAATAAATAAAGAAAATAGCCAACTGAATTTTACGATATTGGCAAGATCTCAGAGCAAAGCAAATCCAGCATGTCAGATAAAGCAACAGTTTTCAAGTAAGGTTCTGCAGCCCCCTGCGGGCCATAATCCCTGAGCCCCGGGGCCCCATGTGGCAGAAGCCCTGAGCTTTAGGGTGGAACTGTAGGACATCATGGGGGGGAGGAGGGAGCTTGCTGCTCCCTTAACTTGCAATGCCTTAACTAGAGCAAGGGAATCCAGAGGCAGCTACACACACACAGCCCCCTCTTCCTCCCCTCCAAGGCCCCACCCATTAGCCAACTGGGAGGCTGGAGCTGGGTACTGTGGGGCAACTGCTGCTCTGGCTGGTGCCATGGAGCAAGCTGTCATGTCTCTCTGCTGTCTTCTGCGGCTGCTGGCAGCAGAGAAATCTTTTCCTACTGCAGTGTTGCTAGGTCACACACGTGAACATGTAGGTGCACATGGCCCAAGCGCAGTAATTGAATACAACTGTTGCATAACTAATATTTGATAGGAAGCCTCCATGACAATTAGTCAAACTGCCATTTTTTCTTGCTGTATATAAATTTCACTCTCTTGTTGTAGGAACTGAAAGTCTCCATTGCGGACTGGTGCTGCAAAATCACTGTGATTTACTGACAGGTGTTGTGTGAGGCACGCATAGACAGGCAGCTAGACATAACAGATGAAATTACCAGTGCCTTGACACTTGATGTTCCCTAAGGTGCTCCCAGTTAGGTAAAACTTTGCTTCCAACCTTTTATTGAATTTACTTTAAACACACTCTAATTACAAATCTTTTTTTAAAAATTTCTTGAAGCTAAAACCTGTTTTCTAAAGATAAAACTAAAACCCAAACAGATAAAAGCTTTTATGCTCAAATGAGAGCATCTATAGAGAGTTAATAGTACACTTGAAGCTAGTTTGTAGAGAAAATGTTAAAAAAGTCAATCCGATTAATTGGTACAATTTTAGGGAACACATATTATTTTTCCCTTTGGATATGATATGTACAGTTAACATAAAAACCTGGGAATAAGGATATTTTTTCTGCCACAGGGGAGTGGAGTCCTAGTGAAGCATTTAGATTTATTACCTTAGATATGTAGATATATACTGACTAAATAAAAATATCATGCACACAGAAGGCCTGTTTCTCCTCTCGTGTCAATTTTGCACTACTATAACTATGGATTTCAATTGAGTTGTCCTGATTTGCATGGATACAAAATGAGATCAGAATCACACCAGGTGTACCATTCATATTTCATATTCTGAAATATGCTGACGTTCCAGGTATATAACAAAGCTCATTAGTTTTCCCAGGTTCTCTCTTAAGACTTGTGTGTACTGGGAAAATGCATTGAGCTGTATATGCTAGCACACACAAGACAATATACAATGTTCAACACAACTTAGTACACAGTTTATACAGAGCCTATCAGATTTATAATCATGTCAGCTGCTTATGATTAACCCTAGGGTCCTAGACCTGTAAAGATTTATGTATATGCTTAACTTTACACATGGAAATAATCCCACAGGAACATACATCAAATTAAATAAGTGCACCTGATTGCAGTATCAGGCAGTGGTGGTCAGTGTTGTGTTACTCGACACAGGTTTTTACAAGAGGCATCTTCCTAGTGTAGACAACCTCTCAGGAGGGTTGTGTGTGTGAGTGGGTGGGTGTGCGCGCGTGAATCCATGCATCCGAGTGTGAGTGAGTGACAGAGAGAAATTATATTACATTACAGGGGTGATTTTAGAAACATTCTTAAATAAATGAATAGCTTGTGTTGTGCCCTGTTGTGCCTCGGATAAAGCCGTCATTTCATTGCTTCACCCAGCAAGAAGTGCTGTTCAGCTGATTATCCTTGTGATAAAGCAAATCTTACTAAGAACGTGAATTTATTAGCTGTAGGAGCTGGCCATAATGTAGTCTAGTCTTCCTCCTTAGGCTATATGCAACTTCAATTTTGTTAATCTGCAGTTTAACCAGCTTTTCCATCAAGCCTGTTAGCTAATGCAGTTAAGATAACAACTGAAAAACACACCCTTTTTCCTGTCAAGACAAGACCCTACAAAGAGAGCCATAAGAATTCAATCTACTCCATTTGTTTACTTTTTGCTTCGGCTTTTCTAAGCATTTAACAGACAGGCTGCTACTTCTGGGAGACTGAGCTTTCCGTAGATAAGCACACCTGAGAAAGACTATACAGTTAATTTCTATGTCTACCAACACAGACATGTATATTTTGTTTATAATCAAGTTTCTACATTTCTGCAAACTGCTGCTATATTTCTATTTCAGTGTACTACAATTTAAGCATTAAACATAAACACAGAAGTATAGTGTTGTCAGACAGTCCCTAAACTTAAAGGTCCTGCACTATTTCTATTTTCATATATTTGTAACTGCTGTAAACATTTACTCTAGACTAAAATTTGGCATTCAAACCATTGGACTGCTCATACTCCTATTGAAGTCAATGGGAAGTTTGCCATGTCCATATATGGTTTAACGGTTCAAATCAGGTCTGCTTGGCCATTTCATATCTGCATAAGGACAGGAAAACAGTTCTTAGGCATTTTCATCCTTCCCAAATTCCATTTGTTTAATGTTTGCTAAAAGAGTAAAATTATAAGAGCATTTGGACAGTTCATTATAGATATTTGTAAGTTGACTTAACAGCTGCCTTCTTCTAAACTATTATAAAAATCACACAGAGCAATGGAAGGACGTTTAACTATTTAATAACCAAAGTAAATGTTTACTGAAACATAATTTTTCATGGCCAATACTCTGCACAGCAGTCCACACCTTTAGTTATTTTCAGAACTAGTCTTTGTAAAAAGCATCACTACAGAGATTTTAGAAGTGGCTAACAGAGGCTATGCCTACACTGAAAAATTTAGGTTAACTTTACCAAGTCGACTTCAAGACGACCTTATTAAGTCGACTTAGAGAGTCCACATAGGACTCTTAAGTAGACTTAAACCTGGCCTTACTAAGTCGACTTAAAGAGTCTACACTAGACTCTTTAAGTCGACTTCTTAGGTCCAGAGGGAGGCGAAGCTGCGGCTCCTTTCTGGGTAGGACCGCACTCCAGCTGCTAGGAAACTGCAGCATCGTGCTGGGAATTGCCGGAGCTCCAGCTCCTAGGGAGAAGGGAGCCGGGACGAGCCGCTAGAGGTTTCCTGGGGAGAAGGGAGTAGGGGCTCCCTTTTTCCCCTGCCCTGCCCTAAGTCAAGTCAACTTAGGGCGTCCACACTGCTTAAGTCGACTTAAGAACACTGTGCTTAGGTTGACCTAAGGAGTCAACTTAAGGGTTAGGTCGACCTAATCAGCGGTTCTTATTAAGTCGACCTAACCTTTCATTAACTTAACCTAAGGAATTTCTGAAGCCGACTTAATGAAAGCCTGGTGTGGACAGGGACTAAATTAGATCAACTTAAGCTTCCTTAAGTCGACCTAACTTGCAAGTGTAGACATAACCAAAGAGCATGGAGTGTGAAAAGTGAATCAAGAGTCAGTTAAACATAGCATTTTTCCATTCATATAATTTGTTCAATTTTACTTTACAAGGATCAGTTAATTAGAAGAACAATGTCAAGATTTTAAAGTAAGAATTATTTCTACCATGATGCACAATGGCTCTTTTGGGCTGAAATTTCAAAATACAGCTCTTATATTTTCATTTATACATCTTGCACATAAAGACTTTGAAGCTAATGAGACTACTCTCGTGTTTAAAGTTAAATTTGTGCCAAAGTAGGCAGGCCATTTGTCTGGCTGTAAGCTGTCCTGCTTTTCTAAGGTTTGTCTCCCATCCAGTATTGAGAGAAAATTGGACATGATTTGTCCAGAATCAAGAGAGGAGGTGTCATTTTGAAGAGAGTATCAGCCTGCCCTTGCCAATAGGTTCTTCAAGATGACGGCCTCCATAGGCATAAACTCACACTGACAGGGATGGAGTCACATATTTGAGGGCAGGCCAACCTGTTCCCAGAAGTACTGGAATCTCTGATATTTTGGGAATACATGAGTGGCCATCCTAGCAGGCCCAGTGTTTTGCTGAAATGGAAGAGTAATCACTTCACTTCATTGTGTGCAAATGTGCTTATACATGTATTTTCTATACAAATAACAAAATTTGTACACACAGTTGTACAATCAGAAATGGGAGACAGGTTGTCACCTTTAAAAATATGACTCACATAGTCCTTCATCCATGTATGGTTAGCTGCATTATGTATGAAGTTTGCTTTGTATCACTGTATCCCACACCAAAGAAAGGAATGCTTTGATACAATTTTTAAAATGAACAGAATTTCAAAAACATGAATACCCAAAGCATAGGCTTTGAAAAATATGAATAAGAGGGAAACGTGGTATAACAGAAACAAAAACACTGAGGCTTATCAATACTTACCATTGAGCCACTTGGAGTTGTACTGTGCAGTGCGGAGAGGAGGAAGGCCTCCTAGACTCCGATAAATGGCAGGATCCCTTCCTGGGAAATCCATGGCTGTAGCAGCATACAACTCCCCACTGGAAGTGAGAAGAGCTGTGGAGTTGTGTTGGGGACTGTAAGGACAGCGAGCCATGCCACTGATTTGATCATGTATCTCTGTCAGGTTGCTTAACTGGAAAAGGAAACAAACAAACATAAAAATTATAAAGTGGGGCAAACCGCACCACCAGTAAAGAAAAATATCATAAGCTCAGCAAATGTCTGGTGTTACCACAGCACAGGCAACAAAGCAAACTTCAACACCTTTTATCCAGGCCCATGTCAGAGTTATAATGCCTTTTTGGTCTTTTTATCTTTCAGGTCCATAGAAACATAGTTGAGAAAACAATTACATTAATGAATTAATTAAGAATTATATATTTAAACAGTCTACATATTCCCAAAGATTTGGCACTAAGCAGATTTTTTTTAAAATAAAAACAAACACCAATAAGTAATCACCTTACTCCAGCCAGGGGTATTTTGACTTTTATTCTAATTTTAATTAATCCTTAAAAAGGGGATCTGTTAAAAATAGCAGGATAACATTTCCAAAAGTTTGGAAGTTTCTTGCTGACACTAATCAGACATCCATGTCTCATATATACACATATGTATGTATATATTCTCATCTTAGCTAAATGCATTTGTACATATCTTTATCCGCTTTTCTTTACATTTGTTGCCCACAATTACATTCATTAGATGTCCAAATTCTACACAATGGGATGTACGCACCAAGTTTTTGTGACTCTCCATTTTATGTACCTAAGTCCTGATTTATGCACCCAAATGTGGATTTTGGACACCCCATTACAGTGCATAGATTTGAATTGTGGTTCATCTCTTCCGTACTGCTATACTGTGAAATACATTGAAGTGTAAAATTCCAAGAAAAAAAATTCATAGTAACAAATAAACAGGAGTTCAGTTTCATGTTTTTACTCATAACCACAGTTTGAAATGATGCTAACATCTCTTTTCTCTCTCTGCAAATAGATATAAGATACAGATATTTGACTATCTATGTGCTTCTTCCTAGAACCTGAAGATGAATTTGGAAAGGTTTAGTATACACCCTACCGTCATGTCTGTGAACATATTCTAGAACACAAAAAAATTACATTTGCTTTATATTTACTTGCTGGGGAAAAAAAAAATCACTAAAGCCTTTGATCTTCTGCAAACAAGGCAGTTACTGCACCTTTTAAATAATTTATTTCATTTTAAATGACATACTGCATGTATTTGGAATTGTTCTGACAAGTCTGAAATGCATTTGAAAAAAGCTAATAAAAGATATTTAGATTTTAGGCCAAGGCAGGCCCTGAAGTCTAGTTTTTTAATTGAGCAATCTTCTTTTGATTTGCATATTGCAGTTACAGCTGTCTCATTTCTTTTAATGATGAATGTATGTGGATTTAGTGCTTATACTGAATGTTGTTCGGTTGACAACCCTACAGAGTGAAATTCTCTGCTTATTCACAGCACAGGCAGTAGCTGTGGAAACTTCCCTATCCTATTTACCAATCTGTCTCATTGCATAAAGTTAAGAGACTAATTCAGCCTTGAAAAGCTCATTCAATTTCTCTCTGGTTACATCTACACTTGTAAACTAAGTCGATTTAAGGAGTCTTAAGTCGACTTAAAGAAAGCCACGTCTACACTTGGCTTTCATTAAGTTGACTTAAGCAGCTCCTTAAGTTGACTTAATAAGTACTGGTCTTTAGGTCGACTTAACAATTAAGTCGATTTGGCCGCCCTGAGTCGACTTATTGTATAAGTCAACTTAGGGCACCCTGGAACCCTGCAAGTCCCAGTAAGAAGGGAGCTGTGGCTCCTTTCTCCCTGGGACCCGCAGGTCCCAGGAAGAAGAAACCTGCGGCTCTTTTCCCCCTGGGACCCACGGGGGTCCGGGCAAAAAGGGAGCGGCGCTTCCTGCACAGGGGATCCCCGGAAGGTCCTGTCAGCTGGATCGCCGATCAGCTGGAGCACCAGAAATTGCCCGTCCTGGTGCTCCAGCTGACAGGGGAACCACCGGGATCCTCTGTTGGCTGGAGCGCCAGTGGCTTCCTTCTCATCTGGACCCATGGGGAGAAGGAAGCGGGGTTCCTGGCAAGAAGGGAGCCTGTGCTCCTTTTTCCCCGGGACCTGCGTGGGGGTCCCGGCAAGAAGGGAGCCCCAGTTCCGACCCGCGGCTCCCTTTTGCCGGGAAGCTGCGGAGCCCGGCAAGAAAGGAGCCATGGGTCCTGGGGAGAGAGGAGACTGGCTCCCTTCTTGCCAGAAATCTCAGGGGCTCCGGCAAGAGGAAGCCTTTGCTCCCTTTTTGGAGGGACGCCGGCTTCCTGGGGAAGGGACCCAGGGTCCCTTCTCAGCAGGGAGCCACTTCCAATGAATGCTGCGTCTACACTTGAAAAGTTAAGTCGACTTGTTAACTCAACTCAACAAGATCGACTTTCAGTCGACCTTGTTAAGTCAACCTAACAGAGTTGACTTAACTTTTCAAGTGTAGACATAGCCTTTGCCAAGAAGAGGACTAAAGAGACTCAAATAGGGTGGTGGTATTTGTGATGTTCATGCTTGTTCATTGCAGAGATTGCAACATATCACACAGGCAACCATTCAGTTAGATGATACTTTCAATTCTGATCTAGGGCTGAACTAACAGTCTAGAAGTGCAATTTCCCATTACCTAACTGCCCTGTCACTTAGAAGCTGTTTTGATTCACAATGGCAATAATGTCTGTGAACAGGTGGGATAAATTAATGTGCTCATACCGTACGATTGGTGCAAATAGGAGTGAAAGCATTGGTTCCACAGGTGAAGAGCCTGTCGCTGCCAACAAGAAGCACACGGATATAGTTCTGGCATTCTTCCTGTCAGGCAGAAAAGAAACAGTGTATTCAGCAATGCTGCCATTTAGAGGGAGCCCATTTTAAACTTGACCCATTTGTCAGGGCAATGTGACCATAACTTAGATAAGCAATGTTTGAACTTCCCTAATAAGTGAGAAATCAATAACTACATACGTTCAATTCCTAACGATAGTATAAGAATCCATGCTATCCTTAAGAAAAGTCCTTGATAGATTCACAAAAAAACTGTCCAGTACTGATTGCTTCTGGCAAATTGGGATTTTAAAGGGCCACTAGTTAAACTACCTGGAAAAAAAAGTCTGTCCCACAAAATCAAACACTGTATCTCATGTAAAGCCGGGCCATAGGGTGAAGGTGGTCAATGGGTCACTGCTTAGCATTTATAGATCTTCAGATGAGGACCCAACTCTTTTAGTTTATTTCATTTGACATTAGAAGCTCATTAAATTACTCAACAGGAGATACATTTCTCCAAGCACTGAGGTTACCCATGATGGCCTCCAAACATTTCATCTCTTCAAATAACATGAAAGCTCACCCTAGAAGAGGATAAAAAATTATCAGATGGTAATTTAAGAAGATACAAACACTCCTGCTGCAG
The DNA here is from genome assembly GCA_007922175.1 of Pelusios castaneus. NCBI lineage: Eukaryota > Metazoa > Chordata > Testudines > Pelomedusidae > Pelusios > Pelusios castaneus. Next base: position 1,394,053 of record ML685930.1, on the reverse strand, counting down.
CTTGAATCCACTAAAACTCAAGCCAAAAAACAGAACAAAAAAGTTGTAAGAAAACAACTCACAAACACCTCTGCTTCAAGGAAGAGCTAATAAGCTTTCTGTTTTGCTTCTAATTCTGAAGAAGTTCTTGAAGTAAAGTTTTAAAGCACATTTGGGGGATTTTGTGATGTGATTCCTGATATTAGCTGAGGACATGCATCTAAATCTACACCGTTTGAAAAGGTATGTTATTATCCTGCAGAAAGCACCACTTCCTGAGCTTTAGCTACAAATAGTGGTATCAAATGCAATGTACATATGTTTTGCAAACAGGCAGCCATCTGGACCTACTGAAGTAGATGATAGACTCTGTGGCACTGCCTTGCACTGTGCATGTGTGTGCTCATCCAGCAGTTATGGTTTTAAATTAAAAGGGGACAAATTAAGACACACAGTATCTGAGGTACATTGAGAAGTAAGGAAGAATCTGTACCACGAGTCGTTATGGCTGGAGGCAATTGGCCAAATTCAGGCCTGACATAAGACTTAGCAATTGCAGTGACTTCACCAGACTACATTTTGCTCATTATGCAGGCAAAAGCCAGGATGTCATAATACCCTGAAGTGAGCTGCAGGAAGCATGCTCACCATTGATGTTTACTACATCTAAAAAAACGTAACACATACTCCCCAGTGCAAACCCCTCCACACCTCATTACTTGCTTGCATACCAAGTGGAAAATGTCCCATTGATTTCAATAGGAGCCAGAGCAGGCCGCACCATGGAATCCTGCTCTGCCCTTGAAAGACTGCAAGAGGCGAGGCACTGGTCAGTGTCCCACCTCCACTACTTGTGATAGTGGCACTGTTTGTTTGGCTCTAATCTGGAAAAGGAACTTTTATAAATTGAACAGGCTCTAAACAGCCTCAAAAACAAACAGAACAGGAGGACTATTAAGGCCCATGACACAATTCTTATCAACATATTCCTTAAGTTCCTTTTTCTTCAACACCAAGCACAAAAACACCAAAACCCAGTGCGTGAGTCCCTCAAGAAACCCATTATTCTTTATTTATTTATTTTTAAATCCTCTAATTCTTACAATTAAGGTTTTCTAGCACTTTAAAATTCAGAGTGGGGAGGTCATATGGTGCTCATGAAGAAGATGGCTACCTACTCATAGACTGCATCATCACATGTCAATTCTTCTCTAATAATTACTTTCCTAGCAAATTGGCAATATGTTTCCACTATAAAGTTTTACATTACATTATAACTGGATAAAATTCAAGCTGTTGACAATGGGGTCCAATGACAAAATGAGGAGCAACAAAAGACCTAAGCTTGAATCAACTAAGCAGCTGAAAGGAGAGATTGCAAGGCCATAGAAGAACCTAGCCTAGCATATTGTGGCACTAAAAGTATTCCTCACAGACTGACTGGATTTCAATCTCAAAAGATATGTATGGACTTTCTAAAGATGTATGTGATCTAAAATCCCCAATGGCTCATTTGGAAAATGAGATACAAAAGCCTGCCATTGAAACCAATGAAACTGAAGAAGAAACTGCTTCCTTAAAGCTTAGACTAAATAAACTGGAAGGAAACCAGGATGATTTAGAAAACAGAGTTCAGATAAACAACTTCCACTTCTTGGGCATTGTTGAGGTTCTAGAGAAGAAGGATATTATCAGTTTTCTTCAAAAGCTACTCCCTGAGGGTGCGTCTACACTTACAAATTAAGCAGCTGCTTAAGTCGACTTAAGGACAAATTAAGTCGTCTTTATAAAACCTCATTTTAAGTCGACTTTGCTGGCTAAGTCGACTTTAGAAAGTCGACTTAGCCAGTGTGGATGTGGACTAGCCCTAAGTCGACTTTAAGTCGACTTAGGGGGCTCCAGGGCTTCCCCACTGCCCTTCCTGCCAGGGTGGCTGGCACAGCCACAGCCCGACGTGCCCCTCCAATGGGCAGGGGAGAGCCCTGCCCACCCTGTCCCTATGCCCTTCCAGGGTCCCTGTCCCCCTTTGCCCCATTGTACCAAGGTACAATGGGGCAAAGGCTGAGCCCCCGGCACTTGGCAAGGAGTGCCCCCCCTGCCACCATGGACCTGTCCTAGGTCCACCTAGCCCCTACAAGTCGACCGAGGCGTCCAGTGTGGATGCTTTAGGTTAATTTTGTAGGGTCCCCTCTAAGTCGACCTAAAATTTGAGTGTGGACATGCTAAGTCGACGTAACAAAGTTGACTTAAAGTCAACTTAAATTAACAATTGTAGACATAGCCTGACGTACTTAAATTGGACCCTCAGCTATGACCATTAGATATTGAAAGGGCTCATTGAATGGCCAGTACTAGAAAACAGGAGTTTGATAAGCCTAGATCCATCATCTTCAAGATGCTGAAGTAATGTTAGCGAATACTGCCAGAAAAGGGGAAACCTTTATGTACAGGGGCCACAAAACTTCTCTTTTTCCTGACTTCTGAACTGAGCATATCAAAAAGAGAGCTGCATTCAATAGCATAAAGCAAATCCTAAGGGGAACCAATGCCAGATACAGCATCAAGCACACTCATTCATGCTCATGTGGATTTAGCATGCTCTGCAAGATCTCGTAAAACCTCCTCTGAAGTCTGACAGACATGTCAAAGACTGAAAACAAATTTGACCAGAAATATGAGAATGGATTTATTATCATAAAAAGCATACCTCAACAAGTTTAAAAGCCAGTTTGTTTTCCTGTTTGTCCTTGTAGATATGGTAATATGCATTTACATAATCTTTCTGCTCCTAGCAGATAACTACCTAGGATGAACTCTTCTGTTGATCTCCTTTTGAAATGAGGAATCACAACTACATAACACTGCAATCCATAGAGTAATAACTTAACCCTAAGATGGAGTTTATAAAAGGAATAAAATGTGACCACTTTAGGAGGTGCAGGTTCTTTGCCCTCTCCAGGGCTGAAGGAGCTCACTCTCGCTGCCATGGCCCCACGCCTGTATGAGCTGTCAGCTCCCCCCGTGGCCCCAGAGAAGTTCTCTGCCCTCATTGGCTATGTCTACACTTACTAACGTTAGTTCGAATTAGTTAATTCGAACTAACTAATTCAAACTAATTTTAGTTAGTTCGAATTAACTTAATTCAAACTAGCAAATTTTAGTTTGAACTAAGCAAGTGCCATTCATGGCACTTGCTTAGTTCTAATTAGCAAATTGCATTGAGTTCAATGGGCCGGTTAGTTCGGACTAAGCAATTAGTTCGAACTAACATGGCCACATTAGTTAATTCGAACTAACTAGTTCAAATTAACCCTTAGTTCGAATAGCATATTCAAATTTATTAGTTTGAATTAAGGAAGCTCTTAATTCAAACTAATGAAAGCCTAGTGTAGCCATGGGTTTAGTTAGTTTGAATTAAGCTAGCCATTGATTACTGACCCCTGCTTGCCTCCCCTTGTTCATGAACCTGGGCTGAAGTATCATATGCACCTCTCATCACCGAACGTACCGCTAGACAGAATCTCTTCATTGACTCTGCTGCTGATGGTTCCACAAGTCCACTGGAACTGTAAAGAGTTCTGTCATGGAGACTATAACTTAATCCTTACATGGCACTAGTTACTCAACTTGTGCAGGGAATTTGAAATACTATGAATATGATTTTTTATATTGCTGTATTTTTCATATTTAGATTTTGTAATTTGATTTTCCAAACCATTTGTGTTTACATGCAGTGACTTTGTTTATATTTATATGCATATACATATGTGTGTACATAAAATCATTTGTAGGTAGGAATATATTATACCCAATGGTATTTTAAGTATATTTACATGTAGAGATGTTTAGACTATTATTAGATAATATAAGTAGGGGAGGGACAGATGGAATTGAAACCATTATGGATTTGAAGAGGTCCAGATTGGCTTGTTTTAAATACATTAATTATTTGGTCTTCTTCAAATATATCTTGGAAAACATATAATATTTAACTATAGATCTTTTGGTATACCTGACTCTGAGAGGTTCAAATAAAGACATCGATTCATTCAAAACTAACCAGTACCTAATTCATATAAATACAGACCATATCCAATAAAGGTGCTTTTACAATATCAAAGGAAAATAAGTATCTTTAGAATAAGGTTATATATCTTAATATATCATTTACAACTTTGTGAATTTTCTTAGAGTATGCTGCTGGAATGTGAGAGGATTTAATCAACCTTCTAAAATAATTAAAATCCTGAGACTCCTCAGATTAAAAAAGGCCAAGTAGCTTTATTGTAGGAAGGTCATCTAGCAGAAATAGATGCTGCCCATATCAATAAGATGTGGGTAGGTGCGAAGCATCATGCATCACGGAATGAACGCTAAGAACAGAAAAATAAATCATAATAATTCATAAAAGTATATCTTTTCAATATATACATTTTTGGTATAATCTCAAAGGAAGATACATTCTTCTTGAAGGCGGTTTCAACTAAAAAATTCCTTCCTAATTTTAGGAAGCGTTTACTGTTCAAGTGGAGGTAATTCTGAATATTTCAAAGACATTGCAGACATCTTTTCTAATAAAAAAAGGCGTTCCTTTAATATAAGGAGGCAATCTGAGTACTCTGTTATAATATAGACATCTGGACAAACTAAATTACATGAGACACAGCTCTCAACTCCAATACAGCAACCCTCATTATTAATGAATGAACATTATTCAAAAGATATATGGAGACCAAAACACCCCCAGGAAAATAGAGTCATAGATTTTAAGGTCAGAAGTGACCAATGGAATCATCTAGTCCAGTGGTTTTCAAACTTTTTTCCTCGGGACCCAGTTGAAAAAAATAATGTATGCCCGTGACCCAACAGTTACATCTTAGAGCAATGCATTCCACTCTTGTGGTGGCAGCAGCAGGGGGCTCCGCAACCCAGTACCTGAGGGTCTATGATACAGTACTGACTCCCAACCATGGTTTGAAAACCACTGATCTAGTCTGACCTCCTGCTCAATGCAGGATACAGAAGTCCCTGCCCACTCCTGCAAGAGACAGCTAACCTATGATTGAGTCACAGAAGTCCCCAAATCATAGTTTAAAGATGCTAAGGTACAGAGAAACCACCAGCAAGTGACCCATACCCCACATTACATGGGAAGGCAAAAAACTCTAGGGGTGCTGCCAATCTGCCCTGGGGAAAAATCCCCTCCTGACCCCAAATATGGTGATCAGCTAATCCCTGAGCATGTGGGCAAGACTCACCAGGCAGGCACTCAAAAAAGAATTATCTGCATCAACTCAGAACCCATCTCTTCTAAACATCTTATCATAGGCATTGGCATATTTACCACTAGTAGTCAAAGATCAAAGTTAATTGCCAAATTAAGCTATTCCATCATACCATCCCCTCCATACATTTATCCATTCAGTTTTGAAGCCGCTGGTTTTTATATATATTGCTCTACAGTAAATTCATTTTATACATATTTCTCTACAGTACATACATTTTACGCTTGATTAATCTAGATTAATTTTACTCTAGATTGACTGTTTTCTTATGTCTAGGAACGATTCTCTCATGCCTAGAAGCAGCAATTGATAATATATTCATTTCAGATCATGCTCCAATTATTCTTACCATAGATGCTGGTTACACATCTTTAAAATCTTCCCAGTGGAAAAATGCTCTGCTACTAAAAGATGCAAAGTTTTGTTCCACAGTTGATTCAGTCATCTCTAACTTCAGATAAGAAAATTCCAAAGGGATAGCCGTGCTAGTCTATTGTAGAAAGACAACAGAGTCCTGTGGCACTTTTAAAGACTAACAGATGTATTTATCGCATGAGCTTTCGTGCCCATCTTTTGGGAAATTCTGAAAGCTATTGGAAGGGGTGAATGTATAAGACATACCTCCCAAAAAGAAAAGAGAAAAACTCAACTTACGAAACTCCCTGGACAAGGAAATAGATGAGTTGAAGAGAAGGCACAAGAATGACCCAAATACTAAAAAGCACTTATGGTCTCTAATCCATGTCAAACAAATATAATGAATGCTTACCGAGCCAACTCATATTTGCACTCAACAGGGTCAAACAAAGATATGAACTGGGAGCTAAAGCAGGTACGCTACTTGCCAAAAGACTTAAGACAGAGTGTTTATGGACAAAGCAATCACAACACAAGAGATCAAACAGGCTATAAAAATTAAAATTCCAGAAAGGCCCTTGGGATGGATGGCTTTCTGGCAGATTTCTACCAAACACTGGCTATCTTTTATTCTTAAAAAATATTCCAAAAAGAAGCCATATCTTGTGACATGAGAACTGCTTTAATTACTTTCATATTAAAGAAGAACAAAGGTAGATGCAACTCTGGAGGCTTCCACCTCGTAACTCTGTTGAACATGGATTGCAAAATAATTGCAAAAATTTTAGTGTCACAGCTGAACACCATCATCCCATCGATCATGCACACAGATCAGGTTGGTTTCATTAAAGGAAGATTTGCTGCTGATAACAAAAAAAATTACTCATTTCACCTAGCAAGCTCAGATGTCAGGTGTTCCTTCTTATAGCCTTACCAACACATGCAGAGAAAGCCACTGACAGACTGAATGGCCTTATCTAATGGCTGTCGTTAAAAGCTTTGGATTTGTATCAATATTCCTGAATTGTGTCAGGATATTATACTACTTGCCCCTGCTTCACTATCGGCTAATGGAAATTATTTGTTCTACATTTCAGCTAGAAAGGGGGCTGTCCCCTTTCATCCCTCCTTTTTAATGTCTCTCTTGAACACTGGCAACGTACATCCATCAGCACTCAGACACTGAATGTGTGACTGTAATCAGGACAGAATACAAAATTAGTGTATATGCTGATGACATTTTTGTATTATTGAGGAATCGACCCTAATCAATCCTATCATTACTGAACGTAGTTGATGTTCTGGGAAAGATTTCTGGGTTTTGCACTGATTGGAATAAATCAAAAGCAATGGATATATACAAGAGGACCAGATACTGGGTGGATTTTGAAACTTCCCTTGCAGAAGGCAAGCTCCCTTCACAAGCTTCCAACATTCACTCTCTTGCTGCCAAACGCCACATGCCAACCTTTCACACAACCTTTATCCTATCAAATAATGCATGGGTTCTGAAACACCGTATTCAGTACTCTCCCAAAAACTTCAGGTTTTGCCATCTTTCCTCCTCCAAGCCTCTGCATTTTAGAGGTTGTGGAAGAGTTGGTATTACCAGTTATCATTAAGAAATGAATCACAGTAACTATTTTAGTGGCCAAAACAGTTATTATAAGAAAATGGGAATCTGCAATTCTTCTCTGACATGTAAATTGGCTTAGTGAGTTCTCTGTTACTGCATTAATGTAAACAATGATTCTGTAGAATAGAAATGCTTGGGGAAAAAACATAAGAATGTTTGGTCACACATGAAACTTCTTCATAGTATTGCAGTTTAGTATATATTAGATCCCAGTACTCCTGATAGGTTATGTTCTCACTTATTTATCTATTTAGTTACTTCAGTAATGGATGTCCTACATGACCTCCATAAGTTCAGTGGATTGGGGTTTGTTTGTTTTTTGTTTATTTGTTTGTTTTCCAGGTTTTACAATTAATAAATGCTGAATTTTGTTATTTATATGGTATATCTACCCTGTGTATGCATTTATATGTTTTGTTTTGTGTCCATATTTATATAAAACAATAAAAAAGTAAAAAAAAAATCAGATTGGATTCAGAAACCTCACACTCTACCTTAAATTCATCAAAACTTTTTTTCTAAAACCAAACAGAAGCCAGAAATACCAGTGCACTACACAGTACTTTGGAAGTTTTACTGGCTCTTCTCAGCTCTTAAATGTGATGGTTAAAGCTTTGGCCACTTCCTTTACTGCAGATTTTTGTTTTTAATCAGGGTACAATGGAATGCCATCTTTGCTTCTTCTGATGGCATATTTTAACAAGGGTGGTATCTATAAAAACAAAAGGAGATTTTTCATATTTTGATATCCCAGCAAGCCATGGAATGTAAGTGTAGGAAAAGCAAGTGGGCTATGTATGATATTACAACCCATTCAAACCTATTCACCTCTTCTCAGACTCCACAGCCTGCTGAAATAGCTCTGAGATAAAATTACTTGTACAGTAGGCACCCACTCTGTGTTCAAGAAGAATAATGTTCATTTTCAACACTAACATTGTTCGCATTTGCAAGATTCTTTCCTTCTATGCTCTCCAGCCCTGTGCCAAACTTGCAATGATTCATCTACTGCAACAGGGTAAGCAAAATATCTTGGCTCAAATTCATCCTCTGTGCAAGCCTACTCTTCAGTCAAAGCAGGCTTATCATTGGCCGAAATTTGTCCTGCTGCTATTTTTATAAAGAATCACACTAAAAATAACCAAAATATATATTTTTTTTTTAAATCACACTTTGGGAGAGAATAAAAAACACATTATCTTTCAATAAACCAAAGCATACTTTTTCTTGCAATTAGCTATTTTACCCTTTTTTTTTAAAAGCAGAAGAAAAAAAAATTGGAAAAACTATTGTTAAAGAGTCACGCGGACCTTCCAGAATCAGTTTGCTGGATTTAGAAGCAAACTTAAAGATAGAGGTTTACGTGGATGTTCAAATTCAGGGGTCTTAGATGTCTTCAGGGGATTACAGCCATTTTCTTTGTGAAAAGGTGGTGGCTGGTCTCAGAGTGGCCTTTGTTGATGCATCAGATTTCAAGAACAACATTTTGTTTGAGTGGCCTTTTTACCCATCACTTTACTTTCCTGCTCCCTTATATAAAATCTGTGAAAAAATAATTTACTTACCAAGCATTCTCTGATTTTACAAAAATATACTTGGAGCAGACGTTATGCTAAATTCATGCCAACATTTCAACTCTTATTTCTTATTTCAGTTTCATACTGACTTGACAATACAAGGGCAATCTGGTTGCTGATATTTATCTAATTTTCACAAATTCACTGTTTTATGTTAAAATTTCAGATATATCTATATTTGATTTTTGTGTTTCTAAATACTTTTGTGAAGAACCCAAGCATAGTGCACTGGGCCATAAGAGCCTTACATAATCAAATGAAAACCAAATACAGTGAAAATTATTTTTAATCCTCTTTTACTATACTGTTTCCCTTTATTTCTCATATTTATTTCCTTCATTATCAGGGCCAGATTAACTGGCCCAGGGGCCCCAGACTGCCCACGATCGTGGGGAACCCTGCCTGTCCCTCCCAACTGTAGGAGCTCCCTGCTTGGCCCCCTGACCATGGGGAACCCCGTTGCTGGGGTGGGGAGGAGGCTCTGATGCCAGAGGGTGCTCCTGCCCTGTCCCCGCTCTGGCCAGTCAGCCGGGCAGTGGGACTGGGGGGCCGGGCCGGCTTTCGCGTGGCATGGGGCTGGCTTCTGGCTCTGCCTCCCCTCACCCCCAGTTCCGACAGGGCAGGAGCGTTCTCAGCACTCCTGCCCTACCGGCACTGAGCTAGGCAGAGACAGATCACTGCAGGGGTTTTAGGGGCTTGAGCCCAGGGCCCCCTTTTTGGCCGGGGCCTCGGGCTTAAGCCCCTAAAGTCCCTGCATTAATCCAGCCCTGTTCCTTACAACAATCCCTGCTGCAAGTGCCAACCCGAATGGCCTGATTTAGCATCTTAACCATGTGGATGTCTGTGCTGCTTATAAATGCTAACACGTGCAGGCCATAATGACATTATTTTATTTGGCTAATTCATTGACCCACTGTTTACGGTAGATAACTCAATGAAGTAGAAGTATCAATTATAAGATTTCTGAAGCCAAGTGTATATTACACTGCCATATGTAATAGATGTCTTTATATATTTCCCCTCCAATTCTCTTCCCACCCTCGCATCTATCAAAGCTCAGAATGGCAATTACCAGTTCTCTAGATGCAGAATTCCATGCAGTCTCCTTTTCTGCAAATCAGGTAGCATCTTAATAGCCATAATCTATCAACCAATGGAGTTCCTCAAGAGAGAGTAAATCTAGTCTTTAGTGGCATACCTGAGGATAGCCAATCCTCTGGGCAAAATAGTTTTGGGCCTCACTCTCCCCTATAGGGGAGCGACTCCATTAAGAGAGGAAATGCCCTAATTTTCAATTGTGAAGTGCTGTCACTCATGCTTCCATTGCAGCAGGAGTATATACATGGCTTTCCCTGAGCACCCTCTTCACTAGCATGTTCTGTTTTGCTGTCTAGATCTACTGGCTCTCTGCTGTCACTTTGACTGCAGAACTCCAACAGAAACCATGACTCAGATGAATCCTTCTGCCCAGTTGTCTCTAGTAATCCTTATCACCTACCCTAGTAAAGTGGGTTCCATGACAATGAAGGGGAAAGCAGTCTCAGGGAGTACAAATTAATTTGTTTTCCTCACTGGATTTCAGTGGTGGGAGGAGAAGGGAAGGTAGAGTAAAGCCAACTTCCCCTTAAAGGGCCATATTTTGTTTCCTGGCCTCATTCTTTTTTGTCCTCCCCAACCACATAGCAGTGTAAACTCACAGCTGTCCTTTGGAAAAGCTCCTGTGGTGTGAGTAGGAAGGAGGAGTATGCCACTGGGGCAGAGGTCCCCACTTCACCAGCACAGCCTGCTTTTAAACTCAGAGCCTGAACTCTTTAGGTGAAGACCAAGTTCTCCTTATATAAGTAGTTCCTGCGATTGATCAGAACAAACAAATAAATAAATAAACAAAAATTAAAAAGGTGTTCCCACTTTAGGGGCCTAGAATACAGAAAACATCAAAAAAGGGTCTCCCTTAAGCACATTTTGCTCAGGTCCCAGATTCTTGCTTTGGTTTTATTTTGAACACAATAACAGTTATAACAAAAGAAATGAACAGTTTTAGGAAGAGACAGTTAACTTTCTTGGCTATCTGTGTTCACGTATTGACTTGTTGATTGCCTGGCTAATCTGAGCTCCCCACTCAGACCCAAGCAAGGCTAGCATGTGATACAACTCCTAATAAAGCATAGCTGCCTGTGATGGACTCCCTCCTCACCACCATGACACGTCCTCCTACCGCTATCTTTGAGAATTGCTCTGTTGGCCTCTGCACCCTCTCCAGTGATGCGTCGCCCATCCTTCCTCAGATCCTGGATCCATTTTTCTCTGCAATCCACTGTCCGTGTCACAACAAAGCCCTGGTGCTGTGGCTCAGTCATTGCTCCTCCCGCTTCCAAGGAGGGAGGCGGGAGTCAGCAGTCTTTGGCCTCTTGTTTTGGTTGCCACAGCAGTCCAAATTGTCTAGAGTCAGTCCTGCCAGCCCTGTCTGGCCCTTACTCAAGGGCTTCATAGGTGTTCCTTCCCTGGAGCTTGCCACTGCTTTGTCCAAGGGAACTGGCCTGCCTCACCCTGCAGACCAGCCAGCCTTCTCCCTGGGAGTTCCTAAGGGTGACTCACCTTTTCCTGCTGCTGGCAGAACTTCTTATATGGGCCAGCATGGCTCCGATTGGCTGATTCAGTCTTTGGTCCTTCCAATTGGCTGCTATGGCTAAGGGCTCTCCAGGGCTCTATGAACCCCTTTTCTGCTGAGGTAGGATACCTGCCCCACTACACCACCAAACATAACTGTGTGTTTAACTCCTGCTGGTCTTTGAGAAGTCTCTGGAGCAGAGATAAGACTAAAGGGTGTTTCCTCCTTTGGACCATTTTGGGATTGGACGCTGTCAGCCCTGAATCTTAAAGGGCCATACTGTTTTTCCAGGTCCCTTCCAGACTATGGCTGCATCTACACTACAGTTTCCTTAAGTCGACTTAAG
>ML685930.1:1353444-1382165 GCA_007922175.1 Pelusios castaneus | reverse complement strand
GGCAGGGCAGAGCCCTGCCCACCCTGCCCCTATGCCCTGCCAGGGTCGCTGTCCCCCTTTGCCCCATTGTACCTAGGTACAATGGGGCAAAGGCTGAGCCCCCTGGCACTGGGCAAGGGGTGCCCCCCTGCCCCCATGGACCTGCCCAAGGTCCCCCTAAGCCCCTAGAAGTCGACCTAGGCGTCCAGTGTGGACGCTCTAGGTCGACTTTTTAAGTTCCCCTTTAAGTTGACTTTATTTTTAAGTGTGGACACAGTAAGTTGACTTAACAAAGTCGACTTAGTTAAGTCGACTTACTTAAAGTCAACTTAAATTACCAAGTGTAGACATAGCCTATGAATGGTGAATATCAATATGGTCCAAAATTAAAAGCATTGCTAACCACTGGCCTTATTAATACATTAAACAATAGAAAAAAAGTTTTTTGGCCTTTCATAATTCTTGTTCTTCAAGAGGTGTTGCACATGTCTTTTCGACTCTTGGGGGTGCTTGTGCCCTGCACAGTGTTTTCCTCAGCAGTACACATCACAGTGGTTTGAGCATCTTCTGTTGTGGCAGGTTACCTAGCACCAGTACAATGGGTCTGGTGATCCCAAGGCTTCTCAGTTCCTTCTTGCAAAATAACTTTGATGCAAAGGGGGAGGCAAATGGGTAATGGAATGGATATATGCAACACATCTTGACGAACAACAGGAATGTTTTTCCTTCAAGTGATCACACATGTGTATTCCTCGCTTGGTGACTGACAGGTACTAATGCAGGAGGAAAGATTGGCATTCACGTATACATGGACCAAAGAACAACTCATCTAAACATAGCATCAATTCTTGAGTATTGAGTGATGTCATAATAGGATATTAAGATGTGAACAGAGGACCAAATTGCTGCCCTGCAAATGTTCTGGATAGATATTTGCACAAGGAATGGCACAAAGGTTGCTTGTGATCTAGAGGAGTGTGCAGTCAGTTTGTCAGATGGAGAGATACCTGGACAGATCATAAAAAACATGAATAGTGGTAGTTATCCAAAACAAAATTATTTGTGAAAAGTCTAGGAGACCTTTCATTCTCTCTGCTATGGCTAAAAAAAGTCGGGTTGATCATCAAAACTGTTTAATTCTACCTACATAAAACACCAATGCTTTTCTGACATCCAGTGTCTGTAGCTATTGCTTTTCTCCATTGATGTGTGGTTTTGGGCAACAAACAGGGAAGTAAATTTAATGGTTCATATGCAAATTTGATAGTACTTTAAAGAAGAAAGTCAGATGAGGATGTAAGTATACTTTATCTTTAAAAAGACTGTATAAGGCAATACAGAAGACAGAGCACGCTTCTGGCAGAAAAGATGGCTCTGAGGAATGCCATCTTCAGAGAATGGTGTAGTAAGAAACACATTGCTTGAGTATCAAACAGTGGTCCCCTAAGTTTTGACAAAACTAAGTTCAAGTCTCAGGAGGGAACAAGTTCCCTTATTTGATGGTTCTACCTTTCTAGGACCTTCACAAATCTGAATGTCATAACAGTAAAGAGTATAAAAATATTATCTACAAGAGGATGGGTCCAGTCTTTTAGAGCTAGTCTACACTCTATAGTTGCTCAGTTATATCAGTATAGTCACGTTGTGTTGACAGGAGAGAGCTCCTGCTGCCATTCTAAAAGCACCTAAACAAGCAGTGGTACCTACGTTGTGAGGACGGCATCTCCCTCTGACATAGTTCTCTCCACATAAGCATTTACGCTTTTTCACATCCTTGAGCAACAAAAATGCTGCCAGCATAAATGCTAAGATAGACAAGACCTTAGGCTGCCAGCATTCCTGTTGATTTCAGCCTAGATGGGAGAGGAAAGGACAAGGCATGAGGCCTCTCTTCCTTATTTTATATCTTTCAGCCAGGTGGCCAGTAGATGTTAGTCTAGGCATGACCAAGGGGGCTCTGCTGAGTCATCTGGTTGCTTAATCTATCCCGTGAGAGTGAATCACAGAACTGAGCAATATCTACTGTACAGTCTTTTGCAACAGTCACCATATTATATTCTAAACAGTCTTTGTTTACAACTCCTTTCCTGATGGATTGCTACTGAGTCCCTCCTGGGTGGGGAAGCCTCCTCTACTGTTCCTAACAAGCTTATAACATCCTGTAATAACAGAACAACCTTATAACTTCATACATACTAGTGAAATGCATAATGTGACAGCACAATGGGTTTTAGCAGAGTCTGACCTTTCATCAGATATTTTATGTGGCATGCTTAATATGAATTATTACAACCACACAGAAATTATGAATATGGAGTTTACAGTGTGCTGCTTTGGGGTACAGTGTGTCACACTAACTGACAACTTTAACAACACTAAAGAAAGTATTTACAATAAAAGCTGCAAAGATTACATTGAAAGCACCCAATTCCAGTGACCATCCAGGATGGTAAAAAGGAACTCAGGGTTGTCTGGGCCCTCTACGCTGATGCCAGGTACCGTGCTGCAGCAAAGGGCGCTCAAGTGTACCACAGAGGGAAAAATTTCCAATGACTGCATGTGCAGCACATGCACAGCAAGAGAGGAATGGACATGTGCATCCACTTGAAGAAGAAAAACTGAGAACTAAGGGTCCTTACCATGTTATTGTACTGTGTAACAATGTACATGGTGCAGTGACAGTTTTGCATCATTGCTGCAGAACACTTTACTGTTTCTTTCAGAAGGGTATGATGAGAGTGAATGAAAATCTGCTTGTATACCACACTGTAGTCCCTAGCCTAACCTATGCTTGGCTTGCATGCATATTTCTACCTACAAATCTCTTTCTTTATAGGTTTAAGGAACCATAATATTATAAATTTATAGATTCATAAGATATTATACACATTTTATATTTATATTAAAAGTTGTAATACTAAATACCTTGCAAGCTTGTGTGGAGATCATACTAGGCCTGTATGAGAGCTAAGTCATAGATGTTTAGAAGATAAGCTAGCATTAGAGAAATTGGCACAAGTAGACTTGTTTGTTCATTGAGCAGTGATGGGGAAATCCGGGGACTATATTCTGAGGTAGGTCAAGAAACATCAAAACAAGAAACGACTTACCAATCTGCACCCTAAAAAATCTCTAAAAGTATACTGCAAAACCCACAGAAATATCTAGAAATAATAAAGAGGAAGATAGAAGAACATTCTTGAAGTAGGATGTGCATTAATCATATACATGAACCTGTTCACCAATAGAACAGATGTACCCTGATAATTGTGGGGGTGAAGAACCCGTATTTGGGTAGAGAAGGAGGACCAAACTGACCCATGCTATACAGGGCATAAAATGACTGGCCCTGTTACCAGGTTTGTTTTCTTTCTTTCTTTCTTTCTTTCTTTCTTTCTTTCTTTCTTTCTTTCTCAAGCTTCAGCTTTTAGCTCAAGAAACAGTGACAACCCGAACTCTCTCTTCCAACTACCTATTTAGATTTTTTTTCAACAGTTTAAGTATATTAGCTATAGTTATTTAGTTTTGCCAAGCCCACCACCGCTCCTTTCAAGTTGAGGTACCAGACATCTCTCTGAGCAGTTGGATACAATGAATTCATATTAACCTGAGGTATCTAATATAAATCTTAGTACACATAAATCTTAATACAGTTTAAAACAGAAACTGAATATTTCCTGTGTATATAGGAATTGAAGTTGATTGTAATTTCATTATTCTCGTGTTCATTTAACTCTCTCTCAATTTTCATTCTGCTTATCATTTATGCTTGTTGCAATAAAAGGTTTTTATACAATTCCTTTGAGTATCCATGTAACAATTCTTGTCAGGCATCCCAGGGGGACCCTGTTTAAAATTCAGAAAGTATCCAAATACTCTGATAAGAGTTATTGGCAACCATATCCAAATTCCAAATTATAAAGAATCAGGCTACAACACACCAGAGGTCCATTTCCAATAATCTTTTAAAAAATATTATTTAGTACTACTCCAGGGGAAAGTATTTAATATCAGCATATGCTTTCGTACAGTTGAGTTGAATTTAGACACTCCGTTGCTAATGTTGGGACAAGGGAAACATTTAGCATTGTCAAGATAAAATTCAAAATATGCTAGTGTATACTCAGCGTTACCGTTCTTTTCATTCATCATGTTAGATCACAATCACTGTGCTGTGACTCTCAGACATGGGCTGGCTGTTATTCTCAGAATTCTAAGCCTCCAAAGCAATGGCTGCTAAAACAGAGGCCTATGCTTTTAGTTACATGACACATTCCAACCATATTTTCTACTGTATGACCCTTTGAACAATGTAATTTGTCATAGTCCATTGCCATTTAGGCTTCTTTTAACTCCAGTGTACTGATGTCTGTGAGCTGGCTTGCTGATAAAGCTGGGTGAATGTTTGAGGGATAAATTACATTAAGAAGCATAAATCATTTAGGGAAAAACAACTTAGAAAGTGAAGCCTCTTAAGTATTATGCATAATTCAATGCAAACCTGATTCAGATTTTTATGTTACCATCATACATTTCCATAGCAAAAGCTGCACTTTATTGACTATAGAATATTTTATAAGTCAGTGTTTCCTAAACTGGGATGTGGGCTCCACTGGGACTAAGGACACCAGTAGAGAGAGGAAACAACTCCAAATCAGCTTCCCCACTGCAAGTATGTTGCTGCAGCCAAACATGGCTCTTTGAAAGTCAGTCATACTCCCTCCTTCCTTCCTTCTTGCGGTTTAAAATATTTAATGCAGAAAGAACCTGGGGTGGGGTGTAACAGAGGTGAGCTGGGAGAGACAGCTGAGGTGGAAGGCAGAAGGGATATTTTAGAGAGACACCAAACTGAGAGACCGAGGGGTGGGAAATAAACAGCCTTTCAGTTATGGGATGTCAAAGTATTAGCTTGCTTTTGGAGAAAGGCACTATATAAGTTTGCAGACACAGAAAAAGCCCCTCACACCTAGGAGCACCAACTCCCTCTATATTTCCCTAAGCTTTCTTGATGCACAACCTACAAAACAGTAAAAAAAAAACAAACCCCACAACACCACTCACCCCTCAAAACAACAATAAAACCTGTCATAAGAACTACCACACTACACAACAATGGTCCATCTAGCAGAGTATCCTGTGTTCTGACAGTGGCCAGTGCCAGATACTTCCAGGATAATGAATAGAAGCGAGCAATTTTGAGTCATCCATCCCTGTCACCCAGTCTCAACTTCTGGAAATCAGAGGTTTAAGGACTTGGAGCATGGGGGGAAATCCCTGACCATCCTGGCTAATACCTATTGATAGAACTGCCTTCCATGAACTTATCTAATTCCTTTATGTACTGAATTATACTTTTGATCTTCAGAACATCCTTTTGCAATGAGTTCCACAGGTTGACTGTGCACTGTGTGATACAAATTCCAGTCTCTTTCAACCCCAAAGGATTGTGGGATATGGTAGGTTGTGAATGATTTTTTTGACTGTTTGTGTGTCAGGCCGGAAAGAGAAGAATAATTGAGCTGTAGGAAAGGGGAAGAGAGGATTAAATAAAAAAAGAAGAGGCAAGACAGATGGAACAGACAGAAAAAAAGGGGAGTGAAGCTGATAACTGTGTGAGGGCAATAGTATGAAGGAATATGGAGGAGGAAAAAGCCAACTCACCAAATTTCTAATAAAGAAAGCAGTGTTTGAAGCCACACGCAACAGAAAACTGAAATTTATAGTATTAACACTCAATTACAGATTTGCATAATAATTTACCTTCTATTTTCAGCTCAGTTTTTAGGAGAAATCCTGGGTTTATTGAAATCAATGGGAATTTTGCCATTGACTTCAATGGGAACAGAATTTTATTCTTTATTTCTTTAAAGCAATTTTTTTCAGGGCTTGATTCTATATTGCTTACACATTCAAATCTCCCTCTTTATCAGCTGATCTTTCTGTCCTTGAAGACAATGGTAATTTTGTCATTGATTTCAAAGGAAGCAGGACTAGACCTTTAAGAATACATAAGAATACTGTTTTTCAGTTTTCAGAACCAGCTATATTTAAGATTCCACCTATTTTGTTAAGTACTGAAAGACATATTTTTTAACCAAAAAACACAAAAAGAATTTTCATAAATCTGTGTTTTCCAGACTTTGTAAATTATCAGAAAGCCTCTGTAACTCAGTGGCAGGGTTTTTAGCTATTTTTTTGTTTGTTTTTTAAATGTTTCTTCTTTAAATATATTGTTTCTTCCCAGAATGAGGGGAAAGTATATTAAAATAGTTAATACATTTTAGGGATTCTGAGAATGAACCAAGGTTTTCTTCTGCAGTCTGAGAGTATATTAAGCAAAATAGCTATTAAGGAGCAGCATAATTCACAAAAGAAGCTTTCAAAACCATATCCTGTATTCTACAATATCCAATGAATTATTTAAATTAATATTGCACACTAATTAACTGTTGATAACAAACCTAGGCACATTTGAGATAGACAGAAATGATTCAACATATTTCTACTGGAGTCAAAGAAGTTTACGATTGTGTGCCCAAATTTTTACAATACATGATGTGGGAAATAGAGCATACTTTATTAAGTGATTATGTACCTATGCTTATGACATAAAGAATTTTTTTTTAAAGAAATCACAGGCTGAACATGCTTTCATAAGTATCAGAAGGACAGCTGATATATAGAGACAACATGGAAACTAATTACAAGGAAGTGATTGACCAATTCTCTTTCTTTATCTTACTTTCTCTTTTGAAGTGAGTGGTCTGCCACTTGCATTGATGATAATTATTTTTTAAATTATGAAAGTTGGTTATATAGTAACTGGGTATGCAAAAGTTACTAAAGCCTCGGTGCTTCTTTGGGAAACGTACTTAAAACTCATCATACCGTATAAAATATGTTATAATTGCTTGGGAATCAAAGATCTATTAAACCCTGAAGCAGTGGTTGCATTTATTTTTCTCACATTCCTAATTATTTTGCTTTTTTCTAAATAAATGGTTCTTTAGTTTCCCACTAATATAAGAATTACAAGCATGAATTACGGATATCAAACTAAATAACAACAAAAACTTATTTTGCACATAAGAGAATCTTCAGAATCACAAACCTAAAATTCAGAATCACTACAGAGATATTTCAAAGATCATTTAAATACAGTAAGTTGAAAAGCCCGCGTCTATTATCTTACTAATGGCTTTCCTATTGCACAGAAGATACAGGACTGAAGTTGTCTACCATGTCCAAAGTCTGACCAGGCAGTTGTCATACCTCATTTCTCCTTGGCATCACTCAACCTGTCCCCATGTATTTTATATGTATCATTCTTAATAGATTGTGTTCAGTAACATTTTCCAAATATATTATAATGCTTCACCTTTACCCTTTCACAATATTACACACCTTTGCTGTAGGTGTGAGTTTGTACGTTTTTTAATTTTTCCCAGAAGGAATAGCGTTGGCCAGACCTACAAAGCAAAGTTCTTCTTCTGCCTTTAGCAAGGAACTCTGTGATGTGAATGAACTTTCTTTCTTTATAAATCTTTGACAAGTGTAAGTGGTGAATGTTTAAGATTCTGTTGAAGGCAGTGAGCGCATTTGTAAGAGATATATGTATCCACATTTTTTGGAACGTGGATATAAGTAACTGAATTGACTCCTGTACTGCTGAGGGGAGAATCAGGGTCCTGAAGCCCACTGTGTCATTTTGAAATTACTGCTTTTGATTTATATTTGTGCATGTTGATTTTATTTATCTTCTTAATTCAATTAATTTTCTTCATTAAACAGCAAGGGTCCTTATAACAAATTGCATGTACTGTTAATTGATGTGCTTCTGTACAGTATTTCCTACAGAGCATACCATGACTTTTTTTTTTTAATAGAAACTCTCATTTTAACCTGGCTGTTTCAGAAGTAAAGCAACAAACAGATAAAACATACTATTTTTTGTAGATTCATTTTTAAAATTCATTTACAAGAATAAACTTAGTGTGAGAGAAATAGCGTATTTAGGAATACAAATCTTTGATATATTTTAATTATTTTTATTTTAAATGAGTTTTATTTTGAGACATTTAAGGTAACTCTTCTTTATCAAGATGGAATCTTATAAAGATAAGTGGTTTGATTTTTGGACTAGTTTCTAAGTATGAAGAGTAGTGTAAACTGTCCTGCTCATAAGAAGAATGGTGATGTCTGGTCCTAAACTGTTCATATATATTTTTATCTTGCTGACAGATGAATGCTGAAATGCTGATAGTTGTTAGGGTGTTTTCAATCCATTCTTTTTAGTGGATTTGGGGTCAATTTTCCATAAAGTGGTTACATAATGTCATGTCAAGACTTTTTCAGTCGTTCTCAAGGTCAATAAAAGAGGCCTCAGTTATGTATTTTTTTAATTTTATTTATTTTTTTGAAGGGCTGTGTGTGTCATGGACTTACAGGCTATGGTATGCCCAGCAATGATTTTTTTTTTTAAACTGATGGCTTAAGCAGGACTTTCCCAAAACTAAGACTCACTAACAGTGATTTCACTTAAAAAATGACTGATCAACTTGTGTGACTCCATAATAGACCTAGCTCTTGTTTGCTGAATAAGTGAAGACTCTTAACTATAAGAAACAAAGAGAAGCCTAAGAAGAAAAGCCCCCAGAAAAAAAAATTCCCCAATTTAAATAGCCCTAACCATAATTTCAAAGGGTATATCTACACTAGTAATTTAGGTCGATTTAGGGACCCTTAAGTCGACCTAAATTACTCCATGGCCACACTGGGCTTTCATTAAGTCAACTTAAGAAATTCCTTAAGTCGACATAATAACTACCCCTCCTTAGGTCCACTTATGCCTTAAGTCAACTTCTTGAGTCGACTGAAGGATGGTGTGGACGGGAGTAGCCCTTAAGTCAACTTTATTAAGTTGACACCTATGTCCAATGTAAGATGACTTAATAAAGTTGACTTAAAAGGAGCCACTTTGAAAGTCGACCTTATTAAGTCGACTTAACAAAGTCGACTTAACTTTTTCTAGTGTAGACATAGAGGAAGATATTTATTAAAGCTTGTTCAGTATCCTATGTTTAAAAGTCCTAACAAACTGTCATACATAATATCTGAAACATAATAATTCTCAAACTTCTGCTTATCAAAGAGTCTGTACTATACAATTCGGAGGGGCAGGGGGAGAGGAAATGGGAGAGGACATTGGAATCAAAATCTGAAAATAAAGCTTTGTAATTGGATCTGAGGTTGTAATTTTTATTATTAGATAATATTTTGTCTTCTGTATAAAAATATTTAATCAGATCCAAGTTAGCTTTGACTGACCTGCAGCATTATTATTATTATTATTATTATTATTATTATTATTATTATTAAGATTGGGGTTTCTAATCAAAGTGAGAGCCCTCTTCTTAATTCCCTCTTACAATTTATAAGGATTGATTGTCTGTTATATTAATATGATGATTTGACCGAAGTTGATTACTTGATTCCATTCCAATACTGAGACTAACTTGTTGACTTGACTTGATTTGATAATTGTATTGTTTTATTAGTAGTTTAGTTTAGTATTACTAACATTAGATTAGCTTTGGTGATTTGATTTCTTGATTTTCTTTTTGTTTGTATAAACATTTTAAAGAAGTTATAAAACCGATACTGATTCATTTCTTTCAATAAATCAATGGGGGTCCAAACTGTTAGCATTTCTGAAATACACCTTATTAACAGGGAAGATGTAAGACTGTGATACAAATGCCTTCAAAAATGGCAAACATGAGCACCCACAAGTAAAAAAAATACCCAAGTTGTGAAGTAGATTCTACACAGTGTCACACAAATACATTTTGTTAGTTAACTGGAACTCTAAAAGCTCACAAAATTTATTCTTTCCATATGCCCATAGGACCTGTTCTTTCTTGGCACCAAATTTAATTGTGCTGTGTAAATTTAAAAAAAAAAAAAAAGTATCTGGCCAAACTAGAAACTGGCTCTGGACAGCAGAAACATAGCAGGTCCTATGTCTACAGAGCTAATGAATTTCAGATTATTATGCTCAAAAGGTGAATAAATTCTTAGCAACTCATGTGCCAATAAGACACCACAGAAATAAAAAAAAAATAAAAAATAAAAAAAAATCTAAAAGTATGCCTGATGCCCAGATTGATAAATGGTGTATTATGGAAAGACTTCCAAGGAGTTATTTTAGATTTACACCAATCTGTCAGTCAATGAGACCAGAATCTAGTCCACTGAATTTCACATGATGTAGGACTAAGACAGCAAAGCAATACAAAGTAAATAAACCGAGTATTGTTCATCGGGAGTCTTTGATGGTTTCCTGAAGGATGCAGCCTAAATATTACCTCCTGAAATATTACTGTTTATAATCTATGCCTACATTCCAGTAAATGCAGTTTTGGCACACTAAGGAATCCCCATTTACTTTTTGAAGGCGAACAAGAACTTTATAGAGATGAGGTATGTACAGTGACTAGTCCTGTGCAGGCCTCTACTGGGTATCTTGTCAATGAAATATCAATTTTGATTAAGCAACGCAGTTGTCACCTACTTACCTTTGATTTGCCCTTGCTGTAGCAGGCTCTTTTAGTAGCTTCATCACACTCCCACTCGACTGCCTGAAATACATACAATAAATATATTGATAGACAAAGATAAGTAAACTACAAAACACATAGGTGTGTCAGAGACAGCTAACGCAGTGCATGCTTATATGACTTAGTTCTGAAACATTAACAGTTGATATTGGGGAGTATCCGTTTCTATTACTGTTATAATCTTTTTTCCTTAGAAACATACAACATTTTTATTGATGGTTACTTAGTCACCTAGCTAAAGTGAGGTTAGTGTTTTCAATCCAGAACTAGTGCACACGTACCTACATCCAAAAAAAACAAACAAACCCCAAAACATCACAATCAACACTAATTAGCACTGTTCCTCCCAGCCCTAGCAAAGCTAAGTGATTAAATAAGTATGGAGAGGAGAAGATGTTCTTTCCCCAGATCTGTTTGTCTAGGCAGTTAAATGGCCTGTCTTACCATAGTATCTGAGGTTAATTTTGTTGAGCGACACAGTCATTATGCTGCGGGAAAGTGTGCACAGTTGCCATCCTTCCAGAAAGTATAAATTCAAAAGGCTACCAATCCAGTACTAATCATGAGCACTAAAACTTACATCTCTCTTTGAAAGAAAAAAGTAAAGTACACTCCCCCCCAACCCAACACTAAAATGGTGTATTTTGGAACTCAGGTGATTTAGCTTCATTTCTGTGTTGTCTCTGCTTCAACAGATTTATGCCATAGCCATAACACTACTTTGCCATGCTGTACTTTCAATATATAAATTAAACCTTATGATTGCCTCATCTAATACTCAAAAGCTGCAATTTAGGAAGTATATTCTTTTTTTTCAAACAGAGTATATAATGTGTATGTACTGGTATATGTGTAGGTATGTATACTTTATAAACAAAAGTGCCTTTGATAGCAGATGCTACCTTTCACAGCTAGAGTGTGAAATAATAAATAAATAAATAAATAAATAATAATAATAATAATAATAAATAAATACATAAAAATAAATAAAACTATTATTTAGATTAAAAAGTGCCTTCGACTGCATTTGCTTTCACCAAAAATATCTCTGATTTCTTAACTAGCTTGCAGCTTAACAATTTAAACCACAGTTTGCCCCATTTTTTTTTTTCATTTTAAGTGGTCAAATCCAACTCATGCTGATTTTAATGTAGCTAATTTTTTTTAGCTGCCCTTTCTTGGAGACTATATTAATAGCAAGAAGATTGTGTAATTAGAAAAATATAATAGAATGAAAGTCTTTTTAAATGAAAGGAAGAAAACACTTCCAGACAATATATATAGTACTCTTTGATTTGCCTTCTCAACTACCCCAAGAATGAGCTTTTTATTTTCTGAAAAATAACAATCTTATAACCAATTTCACATGTTCCCCAAACTCTTTTCCATTTAAAATAATGTTTATTCCAAATGAATTTCTACATCGGGAGGGATTCATTTAAAACTTTTAAGAGAGTCTGGAATAATCCTTCAGTGAATGAGCCTAGCATTTATAACAAATTGTATCTAGCAGCATAAAACCCCTTCATACAGAATTGTATAAAAAGGGAACAATGTCTTAACTCTTTTGTACAAAAAGTTGTATCCCCACTAATGCTGAGTACGCTATAAAAAACTGTTCTTGACATACCAGTGTATCTTACGTTTCTAGAGTATTACAGAGATTGCTTTAGAATTAAGAATTAAAGCTAGTGTCACGAAGATACATTAGCATATTATGCACCTGTACCTGATTTTGGATATTTTAAGCACTTAGGCTTAAATCCTAATATGGTTCTAATGCAGGAGATATTACTGGAAGGTCATCAGTATAGGAAAACTTCATGAGAAATGTGGGTTTAAATTAAGGATTTCAACGAGAGTGCTCGCCATATGTGAAGTTAGTAGGCTGTACAAATCCTGAGAAGTGGAGAGAAAGAAGACAAAAAGCCAAGAAAGGGAGAGGGGAGACAAACAAAAAAGTGAGGGTAGATGACACAGAGGAGTGAGAAAAGCAAGCAGAGATGTAGGAAGAAATGATAGAAAATAATAAAATATTAATTCAACAAGAACGGCAAATTTTAGCAACAAAATAGCTTGTTTCTAATGTTATGCCTACACTGGAATTTAAGCCCATGGGCTGCATCTACACTAGTAAATTAAGTCGATTTAAGCTTGGCTTAAGTCGACTTAATTTGCCCTGCGTCTACACTACACTTTGCTTAAGTCGACTTAAGTCCTATGGATTATAGCATTTATGAGATATTCATTGAAAATAATCTCATAAATGCTTCCCTAAATCCAGACAGCATCACACACAGGGCTCTGCCCTGCCAGGGTCCCTGTCCCCCTTTGCCCCATTGCACACAAGGGGTGCCCCCTCCACCATGGACCTGCCCAAGGTCTCCCTAGTCCCACAAAGTCGATCTAGAGCATCCAGTGTGGATGCTCTAGGTCGACTTTGTAAGTTCCCCTTTAAGTCAACTTTAATTTTAGGTGTAGACACACAAAGTCGACTTAGTTAAAGTCAACTTAAAAGTGCAAGTGTAGACATAGCCATGGTTAGTAGAACATCAGTTAGCAGATCCTGAGTTTGTTAACCTATGGTTTGAGCATCTACACTCCCATATAACCCTAGGTTAGAAACTGTTAAATAGGAGGACCCAACCTCAGGCTCCAATGTCTGCTATGCATTATGCTGAGTCAAACCAGCTGACTCTCCAGTGCTAATCTCCCAAAATGTGGCAGCTCTAGCCATTTGCTCAGGTGGAGGAAACAGGCACTGGCCTACCCCACCCCCAGGGGTGGGCCAGCCGGCGCAGAGGCAGGGAGGAGCACAGAGCCTGGCCTCTGGCTCCAGGGCCCCACTTGCCCCCACCCTCCAGTGTCGGCAGGGAAGGAGCTGAGCCAGGCAGGGATGCCAAAATATTGCAGGGGTTTTAGGGGCTGAAACCCAGGGTCCCCCTTTCAGCCAGGGCCCAGGTCTTAAGCCCCTAAAGCCCCTGCAATAATCGGGCCCTGTCATCCACCTCATGTGGTCCTGGGTCCCTGAGCCCAAGCCAAAAGACTTGTGTATAAATGGAAGGCTTTAGCATGAGTTTAAACCCTGGGTTTACAATGAAGTGTACACATATCCTAACATTGCAAAAATTCCATAGCAATGGTATAATTTGGAGGACATAGTGGTGGCAGCCCCAAAACAAACCCAAAACAAAATACACACCACAATCTAGTATGTGCTAATATGTGCTAGAAAGTACTGCATTCTCTTACCATCTCCGCCACTCAGATTAAAAGGTTATTTAACATGTGTAGGACAAAGTACATATGTTATAAGACAGACAATGCAGGTGAGGCAATAACTAATATTAGGCCAACTTCTGCTGGTTGAAGGGACAAGCTTTCAAGCTAAAGAGAGTTCTTCCTCAGGTCTGGAGAAGGTAATCAAAGTGTCTCAGTTAAATACAAAATGGTTTAGATTGTTAAGCATGTAGCATATCCTACAGCATGTGTGAACTCCTTATTCTTAATAATCTGTCCCACATTGTATTTCACTCAGACACTCTGGTTACCTTCTCCAGGCATGAGGAAGAGCTGTGTAGCTTGAAACAAACAAACGTTTGTCCAGTAAAAGGTATCACATCACCTGTGCTGCCTCACTCATAACCTAGGTCCTAGGATCATCATAGCTACAACAACACTACCCACATTATATCTCACCACAACTCTGCCAAGTTCATATACATCATTTGCCATGAGGAAACTGAGATAGATACCAAGTAATTTGCCCAATGACATATTGTAGACTTGAGATAGAAAAAGACATTAGAATCTAAGTCCCATTTCCCAGGCCCATGCATAATCCATTTGATGGCAATGCCCCCAAAATGCAATGCTGAAGGCAAAATTTTCAGAAGCAGCTTTGTTTTGGGTGTCCATCTCTAATATCCAATGTGTGATTTGGCAGAGGTACCTTGCTCTTCACGGAAACACCTTATCACTGCCATCATTCCATTCTCTGTAATAGAGAGTCAATCGTATTTACCATAGGTGAAAACTTACTGCACAAGATTTGTAATTACCTGCTGCCACAAACTATATCTATACCTATAACTATATGTATATAGATATTTCTTCCAATTTCAAATATCTGGAATTTTAAATTAAGAAACAGCAAGTAAAATATAGAATACCTGGCAGTCTTTCTCTGTAATCTAAGCAAATTGGCTTGGAATATCCGCAGCACTGAATTCTAGTTTTATCTCATACCAACACTGACTTGCTAAGTGACTTAGTTCACATTACATCACTCAACTTTTTTTTCCAAATCTGTAAAATGGTACGATCACATTGCCTACTTTGAAAATTTGTACAGCATAATTAAATAATGTATACAAAGTGCTAAAAAAAGGGAAAGTATGATTACAGTTTATCAGTAGCAGAGATGGGAAACAAAATTCAGAAACTAATTACTCTTAGCCCTATTGTACAGTTTTTGTGTGGAATCTTCTTTCCTCCTTCAAAACAAATTCATCTAGCAGTGACCATCTGAGTTTCCACATACGTTTTTACAAATATTTCAGCTTCAGTAAGTTCCATTAAGGAACTGAACTGCACTATATAGTGACTAAACCTCCCAAATTAGGAGTTACTGCTAATCAAGAATTCCCCAAATAACTAGAATAGTTCAAGAGAGAAAAGTCAAAGACCACAGCGAGTAGAAACTCAAAATTCAATGGCACAGTTTTCACAGAGTATGTAATGGAACTCAATGCAGGCAAATCTGAAAGCCTATTAACCACATAGGAGCTGAAAAGAAATTTCTCTTTTTTCTTTTCTCTAATCTACTTTGAATGAATGAATTGAAATTAATACTAAATATTAAGATACTAGATGATGTTGTCAGATATAGCATATATAGAAAAGGAGCTAAACTCACTAAACTGTTTTGCTGAATTAAGCCAGTGGATCTCAATCAAAAGTGTACAACAGGATCTAGAACCCTGCAGTGGGACTGGGATCCCATAGGTCATGCAGGACCTTCTGCCATAACAGTAGGAACGGAATAAAAATTCAACAAATAATGGAAGAGTGAGTGGAAGTAGAATTAAAAGAAATAGTCCTTTCATCCTGCAAATAGCATGAACTCTCCAGCCAGTAGACACTACTTTCCAGCTGCCCTGCTCTGAAGAAGTGCCGCCACCAACAGCAGATCTTCAAAGCGTCTGACGAAGTGGGATTTTTCTCCCACGAAAGCTCATGCGATAAATAAATCTGTTAGTCTTTAAAAGTGCCACGGGACTCTGTTGTCTTTCTACAATAGACTAACACGGCTACCCCTTTAGAAGTAAAGGTGGCAATACTTGTATTCCGCTCGACTCGTTTTGTATTTTGATGTCTGATTGTGTAAGCAAGTATATTTTAACAAATAGTCTTGGGGTACACAAGACAAAGCAGAGTACTGAGAGGAGTACAGTAGTCTGGAAACGTTGAGAACCACTGAATTAAGTTATATGTAAAACACTGTAGAATCAATGGCAGGATCTACTTTAGGGGCATTCTGCTAAGAAAAGAAGGGGTTTGTGTTCATACTGATGTATTTTAAATCAGTGATTAATTGACTGAAGTAAGAATAATATTTGCAATCAAGTGCGCTTATGTTACAAGTTAATGAAATACATCAATGTTGGAAGAGAAAATAATAAAAAGAGATAAAATGTGTTCTAAAGACATCTAAACACAGAATTGAATAATCAGAAATGCAACTGTTCTGACCACTAATACACAGACACAGCTCAGCCATATATACAGAGGTCCTAACATTATTCTTAAAATAAGGGGAGCAGAAATGAAAAATGTATACAGCGGTGTTCTGGCTGTCTGGAGAACAGCAGTTTTTAAATGGCATTGTGTTACTGCATGTTGGACAGTTAAAACAAATTAAAGATCATAAAAGCAGTGGAGAGGCTTTGTATCAAACTGTGAACTTTAAGCTGGACATTTCAACAGTCAGCAAAGTGCTGAGGAGAAAATACGACTTTGGCAAGCACACTGTGTGAAGTTGGCCAGAGGGTGCACTTCAGGTGAGGCCTATGGAAAGCAACTTGCAGAAGTAGGTTTTTCACTGGGGCTGAGCCAGCAGGAGTCCAATGTATGAACTACCATGGTTATACAAACAGGTATGGCCTAACTAGTCTTACACAAACTGGTATGGCATAAGGTGTTCTGTACAAATATACTGGAATTTAAGGCCCAGTTGCAAGTATTCAAAAGTGATGGCTCTTCTTCTGATTGGATGGTGAAAGGGGACACTACCCTCATTTTGGCTGGACATTTTAAGGCTTTGGAACATGGGTTGCCATTTGATTCGCCCACACCAATTTCTCAAAGAAGAGGAACCAAGTTGTGCCACTGAACAGAAATGGGAGAAAATGGTCTGTCTCCTTCAGAAAATTGCTTCCTGAAAGCTAAAGACACCTGGAAGGAAGGTGACTGTGGTTCTGTGCCAGTCATTTGGGAACCCTCCTGATGATTCCAAATACTCATATTGGAAAGGCACCTTCATTAATCATTTTTCTTTTCCATCAATTTGGGTTGCCTGCCATCAGACTGGTAAAAGACTGTAACTGTGTACTTAAATCTGCTCCACCTGAGTTCAGTGTCAATTTGGCTATTGAGCTGAAAGCTGAAGATTTAGCAGAGATCCGGTGGTAAGTTACAGACTCTGAGCACACTTTACACATCAAAGAACTATTAAAGGATAATTACCTGCTTTGCAGCAATAAAATATTTCAGCCATTTGTCTAATGGTTGAGTGGACAGTAGAATTTTATTCTAAAGTTAAACAGTGATATCTTCAGTAAGCAAACTAGATAAAGCTGGGTTGGCTCCAAGGAAAACAAAAAGGAATGCCAAATGCCATGTGATTTGTTCAGATACCTTTACAGCAGGCAAAAAGAAAAATGTGAAAAGTGTGATGAATGCTTAAATGCCCCTTTCATTTATTGGATAAACAATAGTCAAGGAAGACAAAAGTTATTGCTGTCTTCATTGGAAAGAGCTCGCTAGTGTGTGTGCACGTGCACGCATGTTCATGCACAAACAACCTAATGCAATCAGATATTAAATACTGACATGAATTTTTCACAGCCACTGCTAACTGCAAAAAGGAAACAAATACATCTCTATGCATCACATTTCAATACAGTCACAGTGCGCAGTCATAAGCCTAATCAATAAGTAAGTGTTAGCCATATGTTCAGGATCAGAAAAGCCCATGAAAAGATTGGTTGATTAGGGTTTCTTTTATTAGATGTGATATAGTAGAATAAAGACACATGGCTTCCATTAACATCAATGGGAGCTGCAGACATGTAACTGAGAGCGTAATTGGGCTCCATATAATACCTGTATTACTGTCGGCAGACAGACAGATACTCATAATGGATGTATTAATACAAGTACACACATATTATGTACACACTTCTCTGAAGTATAAAAACAAAATGTTCTATTACATTTCATGGTGAAAGAAGTTAATTAGTCAGGAACCAGAAAAATGAACAGAACAACATTCCAGACAGATGGTCCAGCGCTCCTTAGGCAGATGGTTCTGCTAATTAGACACTGGCAAAAAAATAACATTAAAAAGGTGGTTTAATTATGTGGTGACAAAAATTAACAACCACTCGAGCTTTTCTCTTTATTATCCAGTTGCTTTCACATCTTATATTGCATATTTCAACAATATTTTAGGGATTTTTTAGATACAATGGTAATGGGCATGAAACCTATGTGACAGTGAACACTCAGTTATACCACCCTATTGTTCACACCAGTTGAAAAATAAAATGGCTTGGCCAAAACTGTTCTGTGTTTGGCTAAAGAGGCTTTCAGCCCAGGTAACTATCTCTCAGGAAACATATATGCTCGAGTCCAAGAGCTGGGTCTAAAGAGGCCATAGAGAAGTATGCCTGGAAATTATCTGCAGGGAGATAAGAAAGGAACAGATTTCAGCAGAAGTGAAGTTTAGCAGAGTGGTAGTACTATTGGTTGCCAGGATTTTTATGGCATTGTTTTGGTGTTATGAAGTCACTATCTCCAGTTGACATATAAATCCAATGTAGAAAGATTTATAACTCTCCTTTCACTGAGAAGTAAAATTCTCCATTTTTCAAACATAGTAGTCATTCCCCTTGCCGTCCACATATCCACCATCTTGTCTCCTGGCAGCTACTTAGTCAGAGTCATGCATTAACGTGCCAACGGACTTTGAGAAATAGCCAGGGCATGGGAAGCATCTGTTCTTCACTGAAAAGCTAGAAGATGATATGTGAAAAAATGGCTTTCAGATCAGACGAACTTCCTTCAAAGATGAGAAGGGCTCACTTTCAGCTTACCCAGCAAAGGAACTTGGTTTGAGTCTCAGTTGTAGGAATATGCCAGAAACCTCTATGGGGAATCCAACTACCAGATGGGGGACTCTGCTAATTGGTTAAGTCTATTCTTGTATCTGGCCACCAGCTGGCAGACATAACAGTCTGTTTTTCTAGGTTGAAACACTATGTTTTCATGTATTTAGAGACATTTAAAAATATTTGACTTCAACATGGAAATGTTTCTATATGAACTGAAACTTTCATTCAAGTTTATACTGGTATTTATACAGTAAACCGTGTAAAATGTTTTAAATTAAACCTCAAATCATCTTGAGCTCATTGGGTTTTGATGTTCACTAGAAAGTGAGTGAACCTGACATGATTTAATGCCATAACAATGTTAAAATTTGAAGTTTCACATGGTTTTGATGGGTAGCCAGGTTTCAAATGACTTTGAATTTAAACATTTTGGTTTAAAACACAGCAAAACACAGCAAAATCTGGAGAAAATCTTCACAGAAAATGATGTGGAATTAAAACTCCAATTTTATGCACTCTGATTATAGCTAATATGCAAAGATACAATTCAGCCTGGGGAAACATTTCAGAAGGTTAGACTCTAGCACTGTATGAGTGGACACAGTTAGGAGATGGTTCTTATCTTAGATATATCAAGATAATATTCAGAAGTACTTAACATTGAGCTACTGCATTGATTTTAATGGGAACAAATTTAGTCCAATGCTGAGCAAGTTTGAAAATACCACACACCATCCCTCATTTCCCACAGTGAAATTTAATTGAATTACAGAGTGGAGAAAACAGCCCATATATAAGCTTGTATGTTTTAATACAAAATATTTGGTTTATAATTAATAGAGACAGGTTCAGTAAAGAATTAAGATCTAAATCTAGAAATCAAGACACCCAAAGTTTGAGATGATTCGGATGCAGGTTTTTGGTTCTGCCAACAACTGTTATTTGCAAAATTTAAATAAGACTCTTGAGCTAAGGATGTTCATCTCTGGCTCCAAAAGTTTTTGTTGCTTGAATTTTTTGTTTCCAATTAAATAAGATCTGATTTTGACATTTTAAAAAACTCAATGCAAGATTGCATTGAAGAAGTATAATAATGTTTTTGCAATCCCAAACTTCTTAGAGAGTAGACAGGAGTAAGGACTAAATGCTTTCATTTTATAAATTTGGTTTTTGAATGCATATTATAAAGACACACACACAAACACAAGTTCATCATGGAATTCATTTTTCAAGTTATAGAGGTATCCTCTAAGAGAGTGGTTCTCAATCTTTTTGGCTCAAGGGCCACAGATATCATTTTTACAACCCTCAAGGGCCACCAGTGTCTGCCAGCAAATCGCCCCCCACTGCAGCCAGATGGAAGGAGTTCAGTGAGGAGGCTGTCTTCTCGTTGATCTCCCGTCCTACTGGTTGCTGCAAAGAAATCACAAGCATGCTGTTGCCCCATGTGCTCCACCTGGGTTCCTCGGCAGTGGCTCCTTTTTGCAGCCAGGGAGATGAGAAATCAGTGCTTCCTTTCCTCTGCCTCCAGCAGGGATCCCAGCACCGATGGATCCAGGTGGAGTACTTTGCCATGTTCCTTGCTACAGCTAGGAGGAGGGAAGCACTGATCTCCCATTCCCCTGGCTGCAGCAAGGAGCCTGCACCGGTGTTTTAGCCCCGCGGAAACATACTCTGCCTAGATCCTTAGGCAGTGACTCTTTTCTGCAGCCAGAAGAAGGGTAGCTCCGAGCCACTTTGAAAACCACCATGGGCCACTTTTGGCCCACGGGCCATAAGTTAGGAACCACTGCTCTAAGACTACCTGCAACATGGTGGTGATTTAAACCATACCCTACTTGTTGGCATGCTGGGTCAATTTTAGTAGGTTCAAAAATTTGTTGAGAAAAGGTCATCAAGATTGCTCTCACAGTGTTCCAATTTTTTCTATGGAGCTGACAAATGAATATCAGATTTCTCTCTCTTTAAAGAATCTATAATCACATTTTAAAAAGAGAGATTAAAACTCTACATACACTTAGGGCTAGATTGTGATTTGGACTATCCATTTTCTCAACACAATAAGAGTACATAGGAATCCCCTTGCATTCCTATGAACCCTACTTGGTCCATGAGTACAGGCAAACAGCATTACGCTATACTACATGGCTGCTTGTTCTCTCCATCGAAAATGGGTACAGGGATAGAGCAGTGAGGGACTGGGAAAGGGCAGGGGCTGAGCCACCTCACCCACTTGCTATCCCAAGTAGTTGAGCTAGCACAGGGTGCAGGGAAATAGGAATTAACCAGCCAGCCCCTGCCAGGCCATCCCTGAATCGAGGGGAAAGCAAGTTGGCAATTATGTCACAGAAGGATGTTAATGAATCACAGTCCTTCTTGGAGTTCTTCGAGGAGGCTAAAGCCTATGCACCAAACCTTGGCCCATCACTTGTTTGAAGTCTGAATAGTCTCTTAAAAAAACCCAATGAGTTAGTTTAAGTGGGGGGCAGAGGGTGGGACGGGGCTGTTACCATGCATACAATGTTACAAATGACCTTTTTAATTGTTATATAAGGGAGAATCATACATTGTATTGCATAATCCAGGATGACAGATTATTTTTCCAGTTTTACTTCTTTAGCTACTAACAATCAATTTAATCATTCCTCTTGCTTATTCTTTTTTTCACTAATATCTGTTTTGAGTATATTCGCATTGTAGTTATTGAGGGAACTTTGCTATTGGACTTCATGGAGAGCAGTTTGGATTCCTTTAAATGGTACCTCTGATTCAAAATTCTGGGGGGGAAAGATAACAGGAGGACACAGTAATAATAAAAAACTAATTAAGAATAATATCCAAAAATAAGAAATGGTCAACGACTGAAGGCTAATGAGAGAAAGACGAGCTAGAACATTGTTCAAAGAAAGTTTTAAAAAAATGAACAGAAAAATGAGCAAAGGGAGAAGGAGGAGAAACTGGCAATTAAATTTGGCAATAGACAAATGAATTGAGGTAAAAAGATTGTGAAAAGATGACTGAAGAAAGAAAGCACATGGACCATGATTTTGCTGTTGAAGATACTTTGCTGATATATAAGATGTTTAGAAGGTAAAGTAGGCAATATTGGACGACATAAGAAATATGGGTGCCAAAAGTAAACTGTTGATTAATGATAATAGCTTCCAGTGGTAACAACCAGAGTGAAGGGATGATGATATTGATGGAGGAGAAGTGGAAAGAGAAAGAAAGAGGAAAATAATTTCTGTCTTGTTTATCCTTAATGTAAGACAATTTGCTTCAATCTGAGAAAAATCAAGAGAGTTTCATAAAAACAATTTATGAGCATGAAAGGAAAAGGATGGGAAAAAGGAATACAATTGAATGGAATCACCATTGCAGGCTGTGAGACAAGATAATGTTACAAAAGAAGGCAAATATAAAAGTTGAAAGAAGAGTGGACAGAAAAAAGTGCCCTGTGGTACACCCATGAAAACAGGATAAGAGAAAGATGCTTGTTGTAACAGCATATTTTGAAAGATCAGTCATACATGAAGGAAGAAAATCATTGCACTGCAAATTTAATTTGTGGTAGACCTACTCTGTGAATAAACTGTACAGAAACAAAATGAACCACCATGAAGAAAAGAAAGAGTGAGCAAGACAGATAAATAGATTGAAGACAGTCTGGATTAATATCCCCTGACAAAATGAGAAAGACTTGAATAGGAGTGTAACATTAACTACCCAGGCAACGGAAGCAATAGAAGGGAAGGGGAGAGGCCAATAATGCAACTTGAAATCCCTAATTATGAATGCCCAGTGGAGTTTGGGGGTTATGGTGATGCTGTTATAAAGACTGAACATAATTCCTTTTCATTTATTATTATTTAGGGGGATAAAAAGGTTCAGAAAACTGGGAAAAAGATATAGTTCCTTTCACTTTTAAGTCACACATTCAAAATTGCCACAGCTTGCTATTTACTGGACGGCAGTATTGTCCTGTAGCCTTTTAGACAGTTGCTTATGTGAAGAGAGCAAATTTCTAACTGGTGGTTTTAGCAGGGTCAGAAGTCCTACATGAGTTTCCTTTGAATCTAGATAGATCTATATTGACTGTAAATTCTAGCATAGTCATGCTACTATCTTTTCTATGGTTAAAGAGGATATCTATCCTTTAGGCTTTCAGTCTGGTCACCTTTTATCAAAATTTTAGTTAATTTAAAACCTATTTAACACATGCACACAATATATGTAAAGCCTTGTAAGTTTCTTCTTCCTAGAAAGGCCTTACAACAATCACCCATGCATTCATAAAACCTAAGCTTCACTATTACAGAGAATGCGTGCCATTTTCTACAGGGCCTATGGGACTCAGAAACCCACGTCCTATATAAAAAAGTGATTTAGGGATTTCAAAGGTATTTAGGCACCTAAAGATGGAGCTAGATAGATGCCAAGTGAGATTTTCAAAAGTGCCTAAATGTCTAACTACCACTGCCATCAAAGCACTTTTGAAAATCCCATTAGGTGTCTGTCTACATTTTTAGATGCCTACATACTTTTGATAATCCCTTGGCCCCTGGTACCTAACGCACATCACAGCAATTAGGTTCCTGAGCTCTTTTGAAAATTCTAATACATGCTTCTTTAGAAGCTTAAAAGACCTTTAATAATCAGATTCTCAACCACTTAAACACCTATGTCTCATTGAAAGTTAGAATCTTGATTTTGAATTTTCTCATTTTAAAATTATCGGTTTTTGTTCTATCTACAATATTTTGAGTCAAATACAAAATTAAGTACAACCTAAACTGTGAGATAGATTGTTTCTCTTTTTTGGGTGGATGGGAGGAGATAAAAAGACAAAGAGGGGTAACTTTCCAGTTTTCTGCAGCATCTAATGTTTCAGGAGTAAGCGTAAATAACATACTACCAACAGAGTCATTCCTCATGAATTCAAATATGTAATATTCAATGTTTACATGGATGAAAAAGCTGCTACAATTTTTGCTGTTGCCTTCCTAAATGGTTTTATAAGATGCAGTACTCTAATTACGCAAACTTCGTCATGTTGGCCCCAGTTCTGCAAACCACTGGCACACATGCTTATTAATGATGGTAACCCCCTCCATTCAAAACAAGATACATAATCATGTTCTTAAAGTTAGCTACTATTTTCATTTCCAAGGTACTTTCTGTAAGGTAATTAATCTGTGGTTCATTGAAAAAATTATCCATTTTTAACTCATTATCCACCTATTAACACCTAAAAAGTTTGCAAGAGTTAATTCAGTCTCAACAGAAAGTAGCAAATTATTTTGTTTTCATGGAATCAATACAATTCTGTCTTTGCCAAATTTCCAAAATATTTTAACAGTTGATGATAGCCAATTTCATACAAAATAATTCCTGATAATTAAACTATTTTCTTAGACTCATTAAAGTGCAGGAAACTAGAATGACTTGCCACAATCATATTACTATAATTTGCACAATGGGTAATTGCTCTTTAATTTATCAGTGATTTCTCTTTATAAAAAATACTGATTAAACAAACAAGAACAATTAAGAGGCAATCAGTTTGTCAACCATATTATATCCATTATGCTTTTCAGCTGCTTCACAACAGCAAGCACACAAAGCCCGAGTAGTTCCTTTTGAAAACTGGGTACCTTTCCATAAGCAGGAGATTATGAACCCTCTTGATCTATCACCTTGTGACCTGGTAATACCTGCATAAAAAGATCTATATCTGATTTTTGTATTCTATATTTTGTTTTTGCTATTAACAGTGATGAAAATTGTGATGCATTAAAGCAGCATGCACTTGATTGATGTATGCAGCAGTAATACAAAGGGCAACTCTTTATCAAATCCTAGGGCTGTATTTACTCAAGTTGCCTAGCGGTGATATTTAAATGATCCTGGTATTACGTACATCTGGAAGACCCTTCCAATAACGTGATGGCACAGAATAAGCTAAGCTGTATTGATTAAATGAGGGGCGCTCACACTTCAGGAGCCACAGATCCTCTTTATAATTAAAAGAAAATGCATTGACTACTTCCATATCAAACACTTATTTATTTTCATCAGTTTAGGGTTTTTCTGTCTCACTTTTTATTATTGTTGGTACCAGACTAGTGGTTGAGATGCCTAAAGATGCAACTAGAGTGGATAAAATAAATGTAGTACTGAGTAATTTGCAGATAAAGTCCTTGCAGGGTATCTAATGGATCCAGTGTGTTTGAATAATATGCCCAAATATTTCTGAAGAGGGTCTTGCATTTTAGCAGTGAGAAAGAAGTTTCATTTCCAGGTCTAATCAACCCCCAACTTTCTAAGAATGCCAAATGGCTAGTTGGTGTATTAATGTCTTCATCTCTTCACATTGTCGATCAAAGAGTTTTGCTGTGTTTTTGTTCAATTTTCATAAGGATTGCTTGGGATTCACATTCAATGCAGTAGTTCTCAGCAGGATATTGTGGGGGCACCAAGAAACCTCTAAATACCATGATAATCTCGCACTACTCCTTTGCCTTTTAGTGGGCTAACTTCTTGTAGGCTTTGCAACACAAGAAGGATTTGAGGAGGGATTTGAATAAGAAAGAGTATTATTAAGCTTGGAAAGGAAGTTCCATGGGTAGAGGGCAGAGATGATCGTGGTGAACAGGACTATAAGGCTGGTATCATAACCAGAGCAGAAGAATTAGAAGCCATATGAGAAAAGACGAGTTGGGATAAATAGAATCAAAGGTATGAAGGTCCTCAAAGGCAGTGACAAAAAAATTGAACTTTGTTTGGTGGTGGCAGAGCAAAGTGGATGGAGAAAAAAAAAATTAAAGGGGAGAGTTTGTAAAATACTTCCTAAATGCTTTGTGAAACCCTTATGTGGCAAAACCAAATTGAATGAAACACATTTTTTGGGATCACCTGTATTATTTTTTTTTACTCTCTGCCTCCCTATTTTTCTTTTTGGATCAGAATAGCTGCTGCAGTGGAAGAAACGTGGTGCAGTCCTGCAGTTTCCTCACGGAAGGTGGCAGATCAGTCAGGAATGACTGAGCCGGCTGTTCTAATCATTTCTTGCTCAACAGCAGTTACTGCTGGCTAGAAGACAGTATTTGTAATAGTGTGCCCATGCTTTACTTCTGTGGGCATTATTAGTCTCTTCAGCCAAATTATAATCAGGATGGCTGAATTAGTGACTTGTTCCTAGATAGGACTGTAGCTATCCTAGATCTTCTAATCCTTATGTACATGGTATATTGGTTTGATAATTATAAACATAAGATAACAAAACCCCTTCCCTTAGCATAGGAGTAAATACAGTTTTATTTCTTGAAAGATTTTCTCTTTCTCAGACCAGAGTGCCTTTAAAATCTGTGGTACAAATCCTGCAGTTTTTATGCAGGCAAAAACAACTGTTTGAAATGAAAGGGCGTTCTATCTAAGTAAAACAAAAAAGGAGTCTAGTGGCACTTAAAGACTAATAAATGTATTTATCACATGAGCTTTTATGGGAGAAAATCCAAATTCGCCAATGAAAGCTCATGCGATAAATAAATTTGTTAGTCTTTAAGTGCCACTAGACTCCTTGTTTGTTTTGCTTAACTAGACTAACATGGCCACCCCTTTGGAACCTGTCTAAGTAAGAAGTGTTGAAGAGAACCTATACATTTTAAGGGTACCATAAATCAACAGATTTACTAAGGGAGGGGGGGGGAAATCCCTAAACTTCAGCACAGGTCTGCCAAAGGGGAAAACTGAACTGTTTTAAAATTAGAGCTAAAATCCATTTCTTTGCACCAGAAACTTCT
Organism: Pelusios castaneus; assembly: GCA_007922175.1. Classification (NCBI taxonomy): domain Eukaryota; kingdom Metazoa; phylum Chordata; order Testudines; family Pelomedusidae; genus Pelusios; species Pelusios castaneus. The sequence goes on along the minus strand of ML685930.1, from coordinate 1,355,369 downwards.
TTGTGAAGAGTCGAATTGATTCAAAACTGAGATCATGCTATTTTAAGAATACCTATAAAAGACAACAAAATAGACAGCTCGAGCAGCTTTGAATGATATTTTGCTGTTATACTTCTGATATGTAATAAAAAAAGATAAAGATCTCTCAGAAATCTTGTGAGAAAAAAAGTATGATTAATGTCTAGTTGCAATAAATAAAACCTTTTTTAAATCAAATGATAATTTCACTAGTAACAGCCAAGTTTTGCTAGAAAAGTGAAAATACAGTTATTTCTTACAACAGTCTAATGGATCAAATAATATATTTAGCAGCATTCCAAAATATGCACTCTAGTGTCAAGATCTCCAGATGTTTAAGAACAGTAGTGCCAAATTCATTGATGGAGCTAAATCTAATAATTTTTATATTTTTAGGATCTGAAGAACTGAGAAAAATTCTGACACCAGTAAAGCAGAGTGACCTCTCTCCAGCCAGAGGGGGATGGGTCACTCTATGCTAGGATGGGCAAATCAAGGCCAAGCTTGCTTCATAGACCAGAAGTTGAGACACAGGACAGGAAGCATAAGAAGAGACAGGTCTCTGTTGTGTCTGAGCTAGGAAAGGAGACAAACATGTCTTGCTCACTACAGTCCTCCAGCTCTGCTACTAAGATGGATGGCACACTGAATCCAAAGGAAACTCAGTCTGAAGAGGAGCTGCTGAGGCTGCTGAATATCCTGAGGCTGAGAAAACCCCTGGACATTGGAGTTCCTCTCTGGATTGTAGCAGGTGTGAAGTTGGCTGGATTATGGGAACCATTTATAATATTATTTAACATCAATATTTTAAAATTACAGTAATTTATATGTGATATGACATGTCAGATACCATTAGAAAGACTACAATTTGCTAATTATGATTATATTGTTTAAGTGCATGTACTATATTAGTACTGAAAGTTATGGTTATGCTTGATGTATCTGTATTTCAACTTGTGCTTGTTTCTGGACAGCTTCCCTAACAGGATAGGGATCTCCATGTAGTCCCAAACTTAACGTGTGGCTTCCTTTTGTTGTGACTAGGCCCTGCCATGAGATCCATGGGGATCGTTCCACTGGCACCAGAGTTGGACATGGTGACATTTTGCTGAATCAGGACAATGTTCAAGAAGAGTTTCCTGGCCTGGGTCCAAGTGAGACCTGATGGCAAGTTCCAAGAGGTGCTACTGGAACCCAAGAGCCCAGCCTTCTCAAGTGCAGCTAGGGAAAGACTGGGAAATACTACACCTGGATGCAGTGTGAGCTTTTCCCAGGCAGCAGAGGCTGCATTGGTGGCCATCACTGACCGAGAAGAAATGTGGGAAGGAGGTATAGAGTTTGAAATCCGGAATCCAGAGCACAGTCAGGTATGTAACGAGGGAACTGCAAAATCTATCTAAATTTAGTACTAAAACTATTGACTAATAAAACTACAAAAAAAAATGGTAAAGCTACTCCAAAAGTGATAAATGATAAATGAGAGGTGTGTCAGAGACAAAGACATTGCAAGTTCTGACCTGGGTCATGTGGTGGTGAGAAGGTACTAGAAATGTGATCACTCCACTCCATCCTGTATTGCCTCAGACAGAAGGATGAGGTAATTCAGAGCTCATGCGCGGACCAACAGTCACTACTTTCAAATCTTTTGACTGTTAGCAGATGGTACTCATGTGCACTCACAGTGGAATACAGTAGGGACCATTACTTACCATTAATGTTTTTTATTTCACAAAATTATGAAGGTTAACAAACTGTAGTTCACACATGCACAGAAGGAATTTTGTTTTGTTTTGTTAACAATGATACCCCTTTTAAATAACTATCTTTCTATTAAGACAACAGAGTCTTGTGGCACTTTTAAAGACTAACAGATTTATTAATCGCATGAGCTTTCGTGGGAGAAAATC
>ML685930.1:1325846-1353044 GCA_007922175.1 Pelusios castaneus | reverse complement strand
TAAAGACTAACAGATTTATTAATCGCATGAGCTTTCGTGGGAGAAAAGCGTCTGACGAAGTGGGATTTTCTCCCACGAAAGCTCATGCGATTAATAAATCTGTTAGTCTTTAAAAGTGCCACAAGACTCTGTTGTCTTTCTACAATAGACTAACACGGCTACCCCTTTGGAATTTATCTTTCTATTAATACCATTACAGTGCTAAGCAAAGGCCACATTCAGAAATCAGGCCCCCTTGTTCTAGGTGCTATACAATGGGCTGTTCCTTGATCAGAAGGGCTTCAAATCTAAAAAGATAAAAACAAACAAAGAAAAAGGGAGAGAAATGGGATATTACATGTAAGCTAGGCCCTGATCCCATAAAGACCCAGGTATGTGCTTTTTAGTTAGTCTGTACTCACATTAAAGGCATGGGGCCATTCATAAGCATAAAATTAAGCACAGGTATAATACATCTTTGCAGGATTGGGGTAAAAGTAATCAAAATGACACACACAATTTGATAGCTTCTGATAATCTGTGTTGTTCTTTGTTTCTTTTGAATTTATATCTGCCTGTTCTCAAATTTTTCATTTTTATATTAAATTAAATTATAAATTTAATTTTAAGTTTGCAAATATTTCAAACATCCTGAATATAAGAGCATCACACAGCCTATGTGTTTAAGCCTACACTAGGTGCACAGTGAGTAAATGTAGTGATGTGTATTTTGCAGGAGGAAGGTAAGTGTGCACTCTGAAGGGAACAAGGGCCCCCATAAGAACTTTTCAGCAGAAAGTACTGCACTGTTGACAGCTAATTACTAACATTTTGAGTGTGGTGGTCAGTGCTATCTAGGGAAATTGCATAAAAAAGTCATATTAACATAACCGTTAAAGGCCCCAATTTAGCAACTAGGACCCTGAAGAATGCTAAAACAAATGTAAAGTTAAGGAACTCAGCATACAAAGGAAGAATGAAAAGTAAGACAGGCTTTGGCTTTTGCTTTTTGTCTTTGTAAGTATTTTCCTTTTCCCGTCTCTTATTCAGTCACCACTAACTGTTCTGCTCTAAGATTGGCTAAAAAATCAGCTGACAACATGTTGTTGCACTCAATGGACTATTCTTGCTTTCACCAGATTAACACCTCACTTCTAAACAGGGTCAGTGTACTGGAAAAAGAGCATTCGGTTTAAAAACATGTTAACATATTTTAACTAAAACAAACAAGGAGTCTGGTGGGACTTTTAAAGACTAACAAATGTATTTATCGCATGAGCTTACGCGGAAGAAAATCCCACTTTGTCAGTTCCCCATCTTCAAGCATCTGATGAAGTGGGATTTTCACCCATGAAAGCTCATGCGATAAATAAATTTGTTAGTCTTTAAAAGTCCCACCAGACACCTTGTTTGTTTTGCTGAACAAGAGTAATATGGCTACCCCTTTGGAACATATTTTAACTAACAAGATGTTGAACTAAGCCACCAAGTGCAGACATAGACATAATGTATTTTCAAAGGTATTAGCTGGTCACAGTAACAAGTTTTGTTTTAAACAAATTAGTATTGTATTAGCTAAGCCATGGTAATTAACATATTTCCTAACGCAATTCTTTTTTTCAGAGTAGACATGGCTTGTCAAGAGTTGCTATAGAAAGAATGACAACAGAGTCTTGTGGCACTTTTAAAGACTAACAGATTTATTAATCACATGAGCTTTCGTGGGAGAAAATCCCACTTCGTCAGACGCTTACAATAGACGCTTACAATAGACTAACACAGCTACCCCTTTGGAATTTGACTATATAGAAAGAATGACATCTTTCCAAGTGTAAAGAACTAAGTAGGAAACTAATTCACTTGACTGTTTTCTCTTGTTTTCATAGGGAGGGACTGGCATCTAAAGAATTCAAGGAAGAGAATGCAGATCTGATGCAAGGAGAAATCAGGAAAGGCATTCCTAGTTGGCAACAGTCTAAATACTTTTAAATGTGGGTTTCCCAGTTCCTCCCACCAGCACCTCCACAAAAATATTTTACTTTTCAAAACTTGAGATGTTTTAGGATTTGGAGCCTTTTGGATTTCATTCTAAACTGTGATCTCCATCTGCAGAACCACAAAGAGTAGAACACCACATCAATTTAAAGGGGTTATCTGCAGTGTGCTCATGAGAAGGAAACTGTGTGGGTGCTCCCTCACATCCTTGCAGTAGGCAAGCACAATTTCAACCCAGGTTACCTATGTCATAGGGATATTTGGTGAGCAAGACACTTCAAAGGGGAAAGAAAATGTGGGTTCGGGCTATGCACACTGGTCAAATACTAGCTAGTGCTGGCTGGCTATACGAAGGAAACTAGGCTCTATCCACTAAAGGGTTATATAGCAGCAGGTAAACTCTTGATGCAGGGCTGTGATAAATGACATAGACAATCCCAAAAGTAGCAGCTGTAGCTGTTTCTTCACACCCAAAGGAACACTAGGACTACTGTGTGCCTAAGGCACTTCTGCTGGAATAGTAGAACTCCCCAAAAGTGGGAGTTTTCAGTCCCACACAGCAATTAGTTACATATTCCCAACGAAACAGGTGAAGCTCTTTCACATTTCGTAAGCTCGAGGCATTTCACATGCTTGCTAGAATAAGCAACACATTGGTGCCTTTTCAGACATATAGATAATAGGGAGTCTCTGCCTGCTTGTAATTTTACACATCATCCCGCTAATGCAGAGATCTAACTGTGACTCAGGGACATTTACAGAATTTCTGATCTCTTTCATACATGCAGTCTTTTCATTTCCAAGTGATATAACGTTCATATTAAACTTTATTTAATAACTCATTCAAATATAATGCAAGCTACAGATATTTTAGAAATACTCTTTATTTTATTTAACTGTTTCATAGAAGCAAATATGAAAGAACACATAGGAAGGTAATTACTTAGTATGGAGGCACTGACCACAATGCCACAATTCATATTGTGTTTGAAAATGCAGGTAAAGGGGGGATTTATAGCAGTGGGGGGAGGGAGGAGGGGAAGTGTCTGTTTTGATAACAGAAGAATAATAAGTGTTACATATGAACTTCTCACAAATATGATCAAAATTAAAGTTGTGGTTAAGTTAGTTTTATTAAACTAAAAGTGAGTGGATTTATGATTTTATGAAAGATTAAATCATTTTAAATTTTGAGAAAATATCACTTACGCACTCTTGTATTTTTAATATTTGTGTGTTTTGTACATGACGTTCATAAGCCTTACGTCCATGTTAAGATAGTATTTTGGCTTTCAATAACAATATACAAGGAGTCTACAGCAAGAACAAGCCAGTCAGTAAAGAGAAATCACAATTATTTGGCCACAGTTTAGGTGGCTTGGGATAACTTAAATTAGCTTGTGACATTATTAATTAATTAATTATTCATGCTGTTATTTGCATTCTGGTAGTTCCCCAAAACCCTAATCATGTCAATGGCCCATTGTGCTGGAGCCTGCACAAAGTTAGAATACAAGATTGCCTGTGCCTTGAAGAGTTCATGATTTAAAAGACAGAACACAGAGAATGAGGTGAGGCACACATTCTTCCCAGTTTACCCTTCATATAACAATCACCTTCACAGTCCTTACTCAGTCCAGCTATCCTCCCTCCCCCGGGAAGAGACTCTGGGCTTGTCTACATACACAGTCCAGTAATGCATACCAGTAGGTATAAATTCTGCAGTACACCAGCGTTCCATGCACTAATTGTCCATGTGGATCCCTAGCATGCATTATTATACTCCTGCTTCAAACAGCACTATGTTAACATGTGCTAGGGAATTTTTAGTGAAAGCCAGCAGGGCCTACATAGGTCAGATAAGGGTAAGCTTTAAAGGTCATACCCCACTGGTATGCATTACCAGATTATATAGACAAGTCTTCAGTTTCATTCTAGGAGAGTCTAAGGGGATATAAAACTCCACACTGAGCAACATTTGTTAAGGAGTTCCAAAGGGGTAGCTGTATTAGTCTATGTCAGCAAAACAAACAAGGAATCCTGTGGCACATTTAAAGACTAACAAATTTATTTCTCACATGAGCCTTCATGGGAGAAAATCCCACTTCGTCAGAAGCTTTGAAGATGGGGAACTTACAGAATGGGAGGAAATTAAATGCAGGGAAGTGTATGACATAGGATCAGGTCAGGTTGTAACAGCAAATCAAAGTAGATGTTGGGATTCAAACACTGGGCTTTTGTGGGAGAAAAACCATACTTTGTCAGATGTTTGAAAATGGAAAACTTACAGTATGGTAGGGAAAAATAAATCCAGTGAGGTGTGAGTGACAGGTTCAGGTCAGACTATCAGCAAACCAAACAAGTTGTTTAGATTCAAACAGTGTGGAACAACATATAAGAAGTTTGGGAGCTTGAGAGAGGTGAAAGTCACGTTTTGCAATGAGAAAGCCAGCTCATATCTCTATTCAAACCCAAGTTGACGGTGTTAAATTTGCATATGAATTCTAACTCTTTAGTTTTTCTTTGAAACTTTGATTTAGAATTAACTTTTTTTAAGTACTGCAACAGAGCAGTTAAGGAGCTGCTCTGGGCTCAGCCAGCCTGTATGCACTACACCTGCAAAAGACCAGAGACTGGGGGAGGAGCTAAAAGGTGACAGAACAACTCTCTTCGGGGCAAGCTAGGAAAGAGAATGGACCTCTACCTTGCAGCTCCTCAGGAAAGGGCTGAGGGAAGGAAGGATGGATCTCTCCCATCCACAACTGCCTGAAGGTCTCTTACCTCAGTAGGGGAGGACTTGCTTTTCTTAAACATGGACGGGGGGGGAGGGGCATTTCTCCCACTGACATACTCACTTTGTTTGTGTTGATTCCCGTTGTTTTGTTTATGGAATAGCCCTGAAGGGCAGAGTCTTGGAACTGACCTGGCCAGAGATTCAAGGCATGAGAGAAGGCAGCTGCCAGTCATAGAGGGAGAGAACTCCCAGGCCTGACTGAGAAGAGATGCCAAGTAGTGAGCTGACTCCCTTAACACCTTCCTATTACAGACTGAAAGCTTTGGAAAATAGAGGGTGATAAGAAGTGGACCAGGGAGAGCAGCCTGAAGGTGCTCTTTGGTTTCAGAACTGTAATAGCCCTCAGAGGACTCTGGGCTAGGATTTGGAGGAGTGGGAGGGCACTGGTTCCCCCACCAAACTCCTCCGCATATTAAGGAGCCTAAGGCCTGACCTCTAGCCAATGCTCTCCATGAGCAAAGACTTTCAGGAAGACAAAAAGAAAATCAAGAAAAACAGATTAGCAAAACTGTCTGAAGATGGCTCTCTGGTACTGGTATAAATGAGTCCACACACCAGGTGGTACCAGTATCATTCTTCCAGTTTAAAAATAAATCATAAATAAATAAATTAAATAAATAAATCTTACTATTAGCCAAAAAGCTGTGAGTAAACTAGACCTTGCATTTCTACAGAAGTGGACTAATTTTCAGAAGTGCTGAATGCCCAGCAGCAACTACTGATTTTACCATTGCATTTTAATAGGTGTTAGGTATTAACTTTTTTGAAAAATTGTTTTGGTTTGTAAATAACTCATTATCACTGCCTCTCTGATTTGAACAGAAATTGCTCAGCAATTTCTGATCAAGCTCTCTCTATTCCAGAGCTAAATTAGCAGCTCTTCACTGAGCAAAAAACCTAGCGAACACAATGGAAATTTTGCTCAGATAACACCTGCAGAATATTTTTTCCCACTTTTTTTTTATTTAATAAATAATGAGTTTTAAGGTCAGAAAGAACCATTATGATCAATACAGCCTCCTGCATAACACAAGCCACATGGAAAGGGAGCTCTTGAAACCTTACTCAAACTCAGAGGGGGTTTTCTGGTTGGTCCTCTCCAAATAGCAAGAGAAGGGGAAGGGCGGAAGAGGAATCAGTTTCCTGAGACTGATAGGTCCCCTAGGCCAATGGGGAGAAGCCAACATTTGAAATCAGCCAGAGTGAAAGGATGGAAGGGCCAATGAGGGGGTCGAAAGCTCAGGGCCAGTTGTCCATGTGAGCTATGGAGCCTGGACAAAGTAAATCACAAGAGGGAGAGCAGAGCCAGAGCAGAGTTGAGGAGAACGCAACAGTAGGGAGCAGTCCAGAGCCAGGGAGCGGAGCAGCAGAAACCAATCATGCCAATGGTGAGTCAGGACTGACCAGAGCTGGAATAGCAGAAGACCTGCTCTGCCAGAAGTAAACTGGAGCCAAGAACAGTAAATAGCTGGGGAGAGCAAGGTGGGAACCCCACTCCCTGGCCAGGGATGGTCCAGTGAAGGGAGATGTCACCAGATAAGATGGCTCTGAAGATCAGACTCTGAGGAGGAATGTGAACCTGATGGACGGCCCTATACTGGGGGAAAAGTTCCTGCCACTTAGATCCTGGGGGCATATAGCCACCAGCAGAGAGGTATCATCACACACAGTCAGGTCCTGGGAAGCAGGTCTGTGATGTGTAAGGACTAGATTGAATTGTTCTGCATAATGTAGCAGGGAGGGGGAAGAGGAAGGAAATTTAAATTACTCCTCTCTGGCCCTGACAGCCTATTGGAGGCATTTGGGCTGGGGTCCTCTTCCTGAGCTCAGGACAAACCAGGTATTACCTGGATGAGGTGGGGGGACGGGAAAAGAGAGCTGGGTGAGGGGCTGTGGGGGAGAAGGGGTAATGGGGGGAGAAGCTGCAGCAGCAGGGAAAAGTGACCTGAAAGTTGGGGGCTGGCAGCGGCTGGGGAGGGGTGTCCCTCCCCTCCACGAAGTAGCTGGGGGTCCAGTGGCTGACAGCCAGAGCCAGGTGGGGGCAAGATGAGGCAGGCCCAGTGGTGGGGAGCAGGGCGAGGTGGGCCCGATTTGGCCCAGCAGCGTGGAGCGAGCCTGATCTGGCCGGGGGGAGGTGAAGCACCAGGGAACGGGGGTGAGGCGGGCCCCATCCAGCCAGCTCATGCAGAGCTCTAGCAGGGGACAGGGCAGGGCAGACCCAATCCTGCTGGGCCATGCAGATCCATAGCGGGGGCGGGGGAGGGAGCAGGGGCAAGGCAGGCCCGATCTGGCCGGGCTGTGCAGAGCTGGAGAGGGGTACGGGGTCAGCGGCAAGGCGGGCCCAATCCAGCTGAGTTCCGCAGAGCCGTAGGGAGGGTGGGGGGTCACAGCAAGGCCAGGCTGTGCAGAGCCGGAGCCATGGGGGAGAGGAGTTGAGGTGGGCCTGATTTGGCCTGGAGGTGCGGAGCTGGAGTGGGGGTGGGGGAGAGTTGCGAGGCGGCTCCGGTCTGGCCCAGTTCAGCGGTGGAGAGCGGGGTGAAGCGGTTCAACCCGGCCCAGTGGTGGAGAGCAGGATGGGGGCGGGGGTGCACAAGGCGAGGTGGGCCCGATCCCACCCAGTGGCAGGAGAATAGAGCTGTGGGGCAGGTGGGGGGGGGGGGGGGGAGGCCCAGCCCGGCTCAGTGGTGAGAAGCTGTAGCGGGGAGGCGGGGAAGCTGAGGCAAAGCAGGCCCAATCTGGCCTGGCATCAGGGAGCCAGAGGTGTGGGAGGGGCGAGGCAAAGCGCCGGAGTGGGGGTGAGATGGGGGGCTGGTCCCAGCAGCCAGGTGAGCAGGGCAGTGGGGTGGGGAGGGTGGACCAGGAAACCACTCCCATTGCAGCTCTTAAAACACTTGCGCACTGAAGGAATTTTTTAAAAGGCTCTTCCTGTCTTTTGGGTCGCCGAACCCTGCTCTAGCCTAAGTTTTCTGAGGTAAATACTTTTCTGGCTTCTTCATGGAGCACGTCTAGACAAGCTGACCCGTTCCTTAGAGTTCATAAATCTTCCAAATATTTCATCATATAATAACAGTGATGCCAGCTCACATTAATGGTGATATTAAGTTGACATACTATCTAATTAAAATGAAACAACACTGCATAATTATTTTCAGGTGTTTGAAAAATAAATATTTAAAAAAAATATGACGAACTGTGTATTATAACATCACAGTTAGAGACTGTAGTTGATGAGCTCTACTCACAGGAGTATGTATAACTATAGAAAAAAGCCTACTAAGGCTATGTACACACGATCAGATTAAAGCGCAACATGGCAATCGCGCTATAAAAAACACGTGACCTTTATTGCGGAAGAGCGCGTACACACGTCGCTCCTTGCAACGCAACACAATTCTTTGCAATATTGTGGTGTAGCGCAATGAATTCTGGGCACCTATTCTAAAGTTCAATTTTCCCTCAATCGGCGCTTGGAATCCTGGGATGAAGGAAAGGAACGCAAAGCACCATGGGTAAACTCTCATTTTCCCGTGGTGCACTGTGTTCCCCTTGCGTCTTCATCGTTGCCAATAGCAACTCGCGCCTATTTTCAACAGTGCAGTGACGCACTACTTGCGAGCAATCACAACTGTGACAGCATGGATCCTGCTCTAATCTCCACGGTCGCCTTCAGCATTCTAAATGCATCTCGGCTGGTTGCTTAGTATGCAATGAGCTTCGAATTAGACGAGGACGCCGAGGAGCAGGGGCTGATCGATGCCCTGCACAGCAACAGCACCGCATTGCTCAGCTCCTTCACCGATCATCTGCACACGGTGCAATGCCGTTTCTGGTCGCGAGAGACGAGCACAGAGTGGTGGGATCACATTGTTATGCAGCTGTGGGATGACGAGCAGTAGGTACAGAACTTTCGAATGTGGAAAGCAACCTTTCTGGAACTGTGTTCAGAGTTGGCCCCTGCCCTGCGACGTAAAGACACCAACATGAGATCAGCCCTAACCGTGGAGAAGCATGTTGCGATTGCTGTCTGGAAGATGGTGACTCTTGACTGCCACCAGTCCGTTGCAAACCAGTTTGGAGTCTGGAGGTCCACCGTCGGATTAGCCCTCTCACAAGTCTGCTGAGCCATCAATCGCGTTCTGCTACGGAGGACGGTGACGTTGGGCAATGTTCGTGAGATTGTGGAGGGCTTTCCTGCCATGGGATTCCCTAACTGCGGGGGAGCCATAGATGGCACACATATCCTGATTTTGGCTCCAGACCATCTCGCAACTGAGTATATCTACAGGAAGGGCTACTTCTCCATGGTGCTGCAAGCACTCGTGGATCACAAGGGGCGTTTTACGTCCATCAATGCTGGGTCGTTGGGAAAGGTGCATGATGCCCGCGTTTTCAGAAACACTGGACTGTACCAGAAGCTGCAAGGGGGTACCTTCTTCCATGATCAAAAAATTACTGTGGGGGATGTGGAGGTGCCCATAGTCATCCTTGGAGACCCGGCATACCCACTGATGCCATGGCTCATGAAGCCGTACACTAGGAACCTGGATCGCAGCAAGGAGCGGTTCAATTACAGATTGAGCCGCTGCAGAATGACTGTGGAGTGTGCCTTCGGCCGCTTAAAAGGGCACTGGTGCTGTTTGTATGAGAGGCTGGACTTGGACGAGGACAACATCCCTGCTGTAATTGCGGCGTGCTGTGTCCTTCATAACATTTGTGAAAATAGGGGAGAAAAATTTCCCCGGGGTGGGCTATGGAGGCACAGCGCCTCGAGGAAGCATACGAACAGCCAGCCACTAGGAGTATTAGGGGGGCCCAACGAGGAGCTGCTCGCATAAGGGAGGCACTCAGGGAGCATTTCAATGATGCCCTCCCGTAGTCCACTTCAAGGATGCACCAAGTGCACCTTATGAGATTTTCAATGTGTACAAATAAAGCCACTCTTTAAATTTTCTGTTACTGTTTTTATTAAAAGATAAAAAGGGGGGGTGGTTGGGAGGTTTTGGAGGGGTTACAGGTGGGTGTAGCTGCGGGTCTCTAAAAAGTAGCTCTGTAAGGGACTGGATGTTGCAGTATACCAGGGGGACGGGTGGCCTTCAAAGAAATTCTTTGAAGGACTACGGGGTGTGGGAGGCAGACACGGCTGAACTGTCTGGAGTGGAGCCCGTACATTAATCGCCTGGGTCTGCAGAGCAATCATGCTCTTGAGCAGTTCTGTTTGCTCCTTCATGACGCTTATCAGTTCGTCCCTGTGTTTCTGCGTCCTCTGTTGGGATTCCTCTCTCCAGGCTCGATTCTCCCTCGCGGATGCCTCTGTTGTTTTCATCAGCTCCTGAAACATATCCTCCCTGTTGATTCTAGCACGCCACCGAATGTTTCTCATGCGGTCAGCTGGGGTAGACACCGGCCTTGTGAAGGTCGAATCTAATAAAAAAAAGAATAATAAAGCTATTGTTAACACATAGCTTAGATAACCAATGTAATCTTCCAGTAGCACATTCCACTGGAAGGTACAGGGCAGTCAACATCCTATGCTTTGCTGAAGCGGACAAGGTACGTCGTAATAGAAACCCTACTTGGGGCTAACATTTTGCACAGGGCACACTGATGGAACCCGATATCTCTCTCCTCAGAGTGCCCCTGCCAGCTAGAATACATATCCTACATGCCACCGGATGCCAGCCGGGACCATATGCTGCTGCCTTGTGTGCTGCCATGGTTCCCAGTGTTGTGCTTTGCAGCTGGCGAGGCCGAGTATCCTTATACGGGAGCGTAGACACATACGCTATCCCATCTCACCTGAGTAGGAGGCTCTGGAGATACATCGAGGAAACCTTTAGTGACCTAAATACAGATGAATTTTTGACAATCACTGCTTGTGTTGATGCACTTCTAATGAATGCATAGTAAAGAGCGTGCACAGCAGGGACCGAGACAGCAAGCACCCCCGCCCCAGACAATGATTTTTTAGCGGGAGCCATAGCTGCACGAAAGAGAAACTTACCGGAACCCCCCTCTGCCACCTCAGAGGACACGCTGCAATTCATTTCTTGGGTGGACATCTCAGCGGGGGTGCAGAAGAGCTCCTGGCTACACGCTGTTGCGCTCTCCTCCAGGTCATCTTCCATCTCCTCCTCCTCATCGATCACGTCCTCATCCTGCTCGGCTCTGGCATTCAGTGGAGGAGGGGGGGCCGATGTGTCCACAGGACTCTTTGCAGTGGTTGTGGGGTCCCCACTGAGGATGGCTTCGATCTCCTTGTAGTACCTGCATGTAGCAGGCGCTGATCCCGAACGGTGGTTTGCCTCCTTCACTCAGTGATAGGTTATTCTTAGCTTCTTCACCTTTGATCTGCACTGCACAGTGTCTCTCTCATGACCTCTCTCGGACATGGCCCGAGAAATTATGCCATATGTATCGAAATTTCGCCTGCTGCCGCGTAGCTGCACCTGCACAGCAGACTCTCCCCAGATGCTGATCAGGTCCAGCACCTCTGCCGTGCTACAAATGGGTGCGCGTCTTCCACGATGGGCCGCCATTGCTAGATAAGATCGGAGCTGCACTACACTCCACGAGGAAGAGAACAGGAAGTGAAACAGAGGAGAAATTCGAAAATCCCTGGAATCGAAACAGGGCGGGGACTGTTTCATCACGGCTACAGAGCGGGTGGGGGGAAGACCAGAGAGGACGACTTTGGAATGCTGGGACACTTCCAGAGGCCAATCATTGCGCGGTAAGCGTATACACGAGTGGCAAGGCGCAACAGCTGTTCCGCGTTAACTGCTACCACCCTCGTCGAGGTGGTTTTTGTATTGCACTACAACTGGGCTGTTGACGCGCAAGAGCCCTATTGCACGTGTGTACGCTGTTGCTGTTATCACGCGGTAATGACTCTTAATGCGCGATAAAGTGATCGTGTGTACATGGCCTAAGTGTGCTCATCAGATAGTACTGCACATCTGATACGGTGATGTATTATTCAAGTGCTCCTGCAGTAATCCTGCAAGAGTACTCTGGCTCCAAATGCAACAGTTGCAGAATCCCAAAAGGAGTACTCAAGAGATGACACAAACCATGAGGAACAGACAAATTATTATATTTAGCTGAGACACAAAATGTGCATGGTCTATGCTATGGCATCAGAATACATGTTCTTTTAACAAGGACATTTGGCATCAAATGCTCTTTTGAAGCAAAATATCCTTTGCTTTTCAGCTAAGATGTCATCAGACAAAGCCAAGATGAAGATTTAAAAAGAGAAAACCCCATTCTGTGATATCCACTCCCTCTTGTAAGGTTTGTACTAGAGTGGATTCATCTGCAGATAAAAATCCACATGGCAGCTACTTGAAATAAAAGGAGGCTGAAACTGAACTGTGTCGAAGAGGCCAATGAGAATCAGAACATCATTCAGCTGCTTAACTGTAGGATAAAGACACGGGCAACTCCAACAGCTGCCCATAAATGACAGAGGAGTTTGCCAAGGACCAGCTGCAGTGTTTTTAACATAAAAATATCTTCCCATGTGTCTACCCAGCCTCTGTGAGAGTCAGCCAAAGTAAAGGATCAGATCTCAAACAAACTTGTTTTGTAGTTAATATATGACAAGAAGATTCTACATATTTTGAGAAAAGAGTTTAGAACGTATTTTAGATTTTTTGTGGTAGAAAGCAGAGAAAAAAAGTTATTTCATCTCTGCTAAAACATAGGGAACTACGTTTGCGTGCTCTGAAGATGTATGCTTCCTATTGTTATCTATATATATTGCCTTGAAAGCAGTCTTTATTCATTTCTCTCTTGAAGCTTTCATGAGATACGCTTTATCTATGTAAAATGTAAGACACACACTTGGGGCTTTTCTTTCGCTTGTGTGTATCATTCCTGTAATGTCAGTACGTGTTATGTCCACAGAGAAAGGTCACTAAAACCTTAGTGCCAGTATTCTGCTTTTGGCATACTGTGCTTTGAGAATCTTGGTACTCACGGGAGTCTCATAACTGTATGATTATCCTATTCAAAATGCACCTCACAGGATTAAAAGTGACATGCCACAGGAAACATTACATAATTGATATTTGTAGGCAAACAGGTTCACATTAGAATTTAGGAATATTTATATTTTGGGGTTCCAATATTCAGCCTCCAAATACAATCTGATTACCAACCCTTTCCTAAACCTTCCCATCATCTTTGCAGGATTTACATCTTCCACCAACGTACACAGTTTCGCGTTACCAGAAGATGCTCCTGCCTTCTCATTATTTATATTTCTTTCCCATGTCCTACATCCTTTGGATAGTCCCAGAGGAATGGCTCTCCTGGATCTTCAAGGGGTAGCTGGCCTACTCATTCCATACTGGTTCTTTGGGAGGTCAGCAACATAGACCCACTCTCCAGTCAGGAGAGGAAGATCTTAGAGGCTTGCCTGTCCAGCCTACCACTTTTTTCACAGGAAGACTAGGAAAACACTTAGGCCCTAGTAGAACCAACTGTACTAATACCAGGGGGTAAGAGCCCATAGAGCTGTCAGCTCCAGGCTGCCACATAATGGCAGCTGTAATCTGCTTGCACACCACTGCCCAAGACAAGCTGTAAACACAGACTCCGAGAAGTCCTCTCTCAAGAGATTTGTCAGGCAGCAGCCTCATGGCTACTGATTTACTCCCCAACTTGCTCTTGTCAACTCCCTACTCCAAGCTGTAGCATGAGGCAGTCTCGTAAACAGCTAGCCCAGGCCCAATACAGGGGATTGACCTCGGTGAGTCCCAAGATAATGCCTCCTTATCACATAGGTATGCCTCAGGTATAATGGGCACTCTACATCCTGAATTTGAGGTTGGCCTCCATGTTTCAGAGGAATCTTATTGAATTCCACAACAGTGGGCACTGGTGGATTCTGAGAGAGCAGACAGGCTGTATTGGCATCTATGAATCTATGTCCTGGATATTCTGGTTCAACTAAAGACTGTCCAAAACCTAGTGGAAACTATAGATGGTTTATTCTTGTCATTGTGGCCAGTAACAGAGGGGACAATGCCTCAAGAAGTTGTCCTTCAGGACTATTATAAAGTCCTTCAGTTTGGGACAACTCACTCATCACATTTCCCTATTATCCTTGGCACTTCATGCCTGGTGGTTCATGATCCACACATCCTTTGACAGGAGTTCCAGGCTGGCTTCTGCTTCAATTTCTACCAGCAAGCTGGCATGCAGACACCATTTGACAAACCCCAGAACCCAGACACATACCCTTAGATTCTGGCCATGGTTTAGGTGAATTTTGGCATTGCAATTCCAAAGTACTATGACTACAATGATATCTTCAAGAAGAAGAACACTGACACCCTTCCATCACACCAGACTAATGTCTGCCCAAATTAGCTGCAACAAGGGACCACGGAGCCATTTGGCCATATCTACACCATGATAGAAACAAACCTGGCAGCCCTCCATTTCTGTCTCCAGAAGAACCTGGCCAAGGATTTCATACAGCAATGTACACCTCCCACCAAGATCCAAGTTCTCTTTGTTAAAAAGAAAGATGAAACCTTATGCCTCTATGTGGATGATTGGGCCCAGTCGGGTTACCATCAGGAATCAATACACCCTTTCACCCATCCCATACCTAGTGGACTATGATGATTAGCCTAGGTATTCACAAAACTTATCTGTAGGAGGCCTACAGTCTGCTTTAAATCTGAGCTGAGAATGAGTGGAACATGGCTTTTCAAATCTGGTACAACCACTAGAATAACTGATAATGCCATTTGCCTCACAAAAGCCCCTGCAACATTCCAGCACTTTGTGAACGAGATCCTCCACAACTTCCTAGACCAATACATCATAGTGTACCTAAATGATATCCTCATCTTTTCCAAGGATCTTGCGCAGCATATCCAGTATGTCCAGCTGATTCTGGGACGACTCCTCCCATAAAGCCTCTTTGCAAAGCTGGAAAACCATTGTATTATAAAGTTTGACCAGTGCATTATAGTGTTCCAAGACTACATCTTGTCCCCTAAGAAGGTGTAGACAGTATGGACATGAGCATGTCCCTCAAAAAAAAAAAAAAAAATCATCAAACAGCTGCATGCTTCCTGGGATTTATTAACTTTTATAGATGCTTCACTTACAGATTTTCAGTCAAAACTACCCCACTGAAAGTGCTTCTCTGCAAAAACACTACCTTCATCTGGTCTCCAGAGACACAACAAGCATTCAATCAGCTCAAGATGACCTTTGCCAGTGACTCGATCGATCATGGTCCATCCAAACCTGGCACAACCTGTCATCAAGACAGATGCCTCCACTGTGGCAGTTAGTGTTATATTGTCTTAAAGACATGGTCCCCAGCAGCACCTCTACTCTTATACCTACTGTTCATGCAATCTCACTCCAGTCAAACAAGATTATGAAATTCTATATAAGGAACTTGTAACCACCAAAGCACCCTTTGAAAGAGTGGCACCACTCTCTGGAGTGTGCTTGGTACCTGGTACAGGTATGCATGGATCGTAACAACTTAGAGCATCTCTGCTGAGCCAAAGTATTCAACCAGAGACAGCTTTTGTAGGCCCTGTTTTCACCATCACTTACCACCCAGGGGCCTAGAACAAGACCACTGAAGCCTTGTCCCAAATAGGGGAATATCTCACCATCCAGAATCCCCTGCCCCCACATTCTTAAGACTCAGAACTTCCTGGATGCCACAGTTCCCCAACACATCATGTCACTGAGCCACTCAGCTACAGACAGGGAGCCCCCTCCCAAGGAACTTGAGACAGCAACTCAGGTCGAGCACCAGGCCCAGGATGGCATGCTCTATGTCAAGGGCCACATCTGTGTTCTGCTGAGACCCTTTCAGTTAGAAGCACTCTGTCTCTGTCATTACTCGCCAATAGTAAGTCATCTTTCGTATCTCAAGACCCTTCTCTTGCCTGACCACTCCTATTGGTACCCCCAAATGTATAGAGCAGTCCATTCAGATGTTGATCATGTGAGACATTCACTCGCACCAAGACACGGCACTCAAAACCCTTCAACACCCTTATAGCTTTCAAGACCCTAATATCTGAACTCTGTATGGTCATTATCCTAAAATTCATAGTCAAGCCCACTTTGTATAACAAGCATACTGTAATTCTCACTGTGGTAAACCAGGTGACAAAAATGTCTCATTCCACCCTATTGCACACCTGCCCTCTGTAGAAGAAACAGCCCTGCTTCTGGTCACTCATGTCATCTGTCTCCAGCTTCCCCAAATGGAGTTGCTTCTATCACAAGCAATGCTGATCATGTCTCTGCTCAGCAGAGTCCATTCTATGCAGACTGTGGCTTCAAACCCTGTCTCCACCAGTCATGCCTTTTAAATCCACCAATCCTGTGGCCACTGATTGGGTGCATGAGATCCATCTAACAGGAACTCAGGGTCCATCTGGAAAAGGACAAGAAAGACAACAAGCAATATACTGACCGCTAATACCTGACATTCACCGTCAGGCAAAAAATGTGGCTTTCAGCCCAAAACTCATCATCAACCATATTATAAATTGGACCACCAATACTTGACTGATGAAGTATGGCCAGAAATGATCAGCCCAGTGACCATGAAGCTTCAGTAACTCAGAGCCCTAAAAATATTCTTAGTGTTTCATGTATCCTTGCTAAAACCCACATTGACAACACTTTCATCCACCAGGCTAAAGCACTACTCCCTCTGGTTTGCGCCCTAGGACACAATGTGTATGAGGTCCATGAGATACTGGAAATCATATGAAGTTTGCTCTGGTACTTAGTAGGCTGTGACTGTTATGGCCCAAAAGAGCAATCCTGGGACCCCACTTCCCAACTCCATGCCCCTGACCCTTCTAGCAGCCTTCCATGCTGCCCATCCTGGACTGGGGGAAGGGAGGGCAAGGAAGGGAATAATGTAAGGTCCTGGGGGCCTAGAACCTAGATCTGCCAAGCTCCCAAGCAGTAAAAAATACGTTCCAGGAAGCATCCAGTCAACTGTGAGGATTTTCCTTAAGTGCCATGATCGTGCCTGCTCTTGACCACCTGACTTCAACCTCAGCTTGATTTGGACATTGATTCTTGACCCTGAAACCTACCTTGGACTCTGACCCTTGACATTTACCATGGCCTGGAATCTGACTATGAATTCCTCTGTTACTCCCACCCTCAGATTTTACCCTGCTCTCATCCTTGCTCCTGCCTGTCTTTGCTAGGTTCCTGAGACAGGGTTTTTTGATTCCTATTAATTCCAGAGATATGGATTTCTTAAGTGGCAGGAAGGGAAGGCCTTCAAGGAAGTAAAGACTGGGGGAGAAAGAGGGGCTTGTTTCCTTCATCACACAAAAATGACAGAAGGCAATAGGGGGCCCAGTGGCCATAACAGTAAAGAGGAAGAAACGGTCTCTTTTTATTCTCCTCCTCCTTAAGCTCTGCCTTGTCTGGATCACTAACCATCTCAGACTATGGACTTGTCTTCATTACTGCGCTAAATCAGTGCCGTTGCCATCAATACAACGGCATCCATTCAGTGGGTCTGTGAAGACACACAGTTGATGGGAGAGGGCTTTCCCATTGATGTATTTAATCCACCTAAATGAGAGGCGGAAGCTATGTTGACAGGAGAGCATAGTGTGGTCACCACAGCAAGTTGACCTAAGTTATTTCAACTTAAGTTACATTACTTACATAATGTCACTAGTATATCTTATATCAACTTACTGGCGTAATGAAAACAAGCCCTATGCCTCCTGCCATCTACTGATAGCAGCACTGCACGTGGAATGGACAGCTTCTTCAGCAGAATATTTCCCAAACAACATTCAAGAAATGTTCAACTGCTGAACAGCATAAATATGTGTCACATAGCACTTTCCTTATTTAATTCTACCTCATAGTGTTTGTTCATACACTCACTAAGATTTGTTCCACACATTGTCAATTTAAAGAAATATTAAGCCTGCAGGAAGACACTTCTAACAGAGTGAATCCAGCTAAGAAGTTTTTTTATGTAAAATTTACCTGGAACCACTGAGGGACTAGACACTAGACCATCTAACCTCTATGTGACTGTGAAATGCATATATTACCTCTGGGTCTGTGAAATGCATATATTAGGACTACAGTACTTATCACCCTGCAGGGGTTCTGAGTATTAATTATATTTGTAAAATTATTTAATGATCTTCTAATGAAAAGTGATAGCTATGAGCAAACCATTAGGCCAAGATTTTCAAAATTAGGACCCTACCCTAAGGTTCCTATATCCATATTTAAGCATCTAAAGCCTAATTTTTAAAGCTTTTGAACATCCACCAACTCCCACTGCAGGCAATGGGGAGGTATTGAGTGGTTAGCACTTCTGAAAATCAGACCACTTAGATAAGGGCCTATTTTTGAAAATCTTGGCTTTATCAGTTGTTTTTGGTTGGTGTTATTTTCCCTCTATCATGGCAAGCCACCGGCCAGACTACTTTATGGAATGAATCGTACACTCCCATTTGCATTAATAAGTTTTGCCTAAGTAAGAATTGCATAATCAAACACTAAGTGTATTAGTAAATGCTGTGCAATTTCTATAAATTAGAAGGAGTATTTAGCCCATATGCCAAGATGTTCATATGTTACAAATTATTTTAATGAGGCAGAGGAAAGAAGAGGAGGCAGCAACAGGGGATAAACTCCTACAAGACTTTGCATATGTCATATGTCAGGTAGAAAAGTGAAAGACTCAGGGCTGTCATCATACTCCCTCTAATTTTTACCATCCCTGGAGTCAAAATATCATGGTTTTCTAATAGAAGAACTGAGAATTTGCCTTTGGCCTTTAACTAATGAAGGAAAGGCCATAAATTCTCCTGTTTATCGAGCTTAAAGGATGTATGGGTCATAACATTTTGTGATTAGAGCCTTAAGAGTTTAGACTTGAAAGTCAAGCTGCCTGAACACTACACAGTAAAGAGCTTGTCATCAAGGTAAAGTTGATAATGGAACTCAATGTACTTTCAAGCTATGATTTCATAAAATAAATGGCCTAGAACTTGAGCAGGAGGATTTCATAAGCAACCTTGAAATAATGATGAATTCCCCTCTACAAATGTCCAGATGATGTGGGAAGTAGTTGAATAAGTACAAAGCACAGATTCCTAGTGTGGCTAAGATGATGATATATAAGAGTCTAGAAGGTTTCCTGATATTATACAGTGCAGCATTCTCACTGCATTAATTCCGATAAATGTTGCTAAGCCTTGAATTGGGTGTTCTGCTTCTGAATTCTCCATTCCATACATGGTGTTAAGTTCCCTTGTCAAAAATGGTACTTAGAATGTAAAACGTGAAATCTTCAGGTAGACTTGTAATGGCATAAAATAATCTTACACAAAAGAGAACTTCCCTGAAAAGCAGCTTACTTTTTATGGTGATTATTTATGTAATAGTTCAACCTTGAACTTTAGCCAGTATATTATAGAAACTGAGGAGACCAAGTACTAGGCAATTATATTTGTCTTCCTGATAATGAACATCATGCTAACACTACAAACCTATATAGTTGCTGTTAAAATGCTCTGTGAGATCACCTGATTCCTTGTACAGGCCCTCTTTTGTACAGGGAAGAATTTGGCTTTAAAGTTTCATATTGTTTAACTTATTTTAATATTGAATATTTATTAACATTTACCGAGACAAAATACAAACTCTAAGGCCCAACCGTACTACAACAGATATTCACTCTTTTCCTATGAAAATCTGGTTGCCCTACAGATGGAAAATAGCTGGAGGAGGAGATTGGGTCAGGGTCAGTGGTCAACACTATCCTCTATCATAAAGAAGGCCTTTATATAAGACATTAATCATCTATTATAATCATGTACTTGAAATGATGCTTATTGATGTGTTACAGGCTGGCATGCAAGAAGATTAAATAAGAAGAGGGTTAGGTTTTGATATAAGCGAAAGGTCTATTTTTTTAATGTGAGACTGAGTGTGACATACATGACAGGCTTGGGATTCAGTTAGCCCAGGGTTGGAAACCCAAAAGATAAGAAGATAGGCATGGGGTGCCTGTCACAGGGTCCCCTGGTGGAGGGAGAACCCAGGAGCAGGCCCCGCTAAAGGTCCCCTGGAATGGGGAGCCTAGAACCTGGGTGGGCCACCCACAGAGTCCTCCGATGCGGTGGGAGGGGGGCTGGAGCCACAAGGGGGCACCCAAAGAGTGGCATGTGGCTCCAGAGCCTCAGGTTGCAGACCCCTGAGTTAGCCAAAGCAGAACTATGGATATAACCTTAAGTCATATAATTGTCTTCTCATGCTGGGAGTCAAAAATTAAATATAGTTGTCTTCTCATGTTGGGAGTCAAAAGTTTAATCACAGTTAGCTGAAATACAAAATACGGGCAGCGCCTGAAAGCTTATCATATATGGTCCAGGACACATATACATGGTGTGTCTGTGTGCATGCTGAATAGGAAAGGTGTATAAATGTGTGGTTATTTGGGACACCAGACAACAATATGGAAAAAAATGGGCATGAAGCCTAGCCGAATGCTTTCCTACAGGGCTGATTTCTACTTACTGTACTTTCCATCTTCATTTGTAAGGCTTCCTTAAGGTTGTAGGTATGCATAATGTACGACTGTAAGTATGACCAATACACCATTTTACTGTGCTTATTGTATTCTTATACTTAAGTATATATTTTCCTACGATTTCAACTATATTTGCGTGTATTAACTAAAGCTCAAAGTTTGTGTGCTTTACCAATTTATCATCTTCAATTCTCACTAGCTGCCTAAATAAATAACTTATTTCTGACACATGCGCTTTGCACCATAGATTAATCCCCTGCTACCTCAGGAATATCTTTGAGGATATGTAGCATGGGGTTCTCAACCACTTCAGTGTCGCAACAAGGTTGGGAGGGCTCCCAACCATGAATGACACACGGACACCCCCCTCCTCTATAGCACACTGCCAACAGGGCTCCCCACCGCCAAAGTTCCCCTGACAAGCAGCACTTTGGGTGGTGGCTGAAATTAAAATGGTGCCTGCTACCAAAAGAAAAATGCCTTCAGAGGCAATTTCGTCAGCAGAAGGCTTGAAAAGCAGTCTCTGCTGCCGCAAAAAGCAGCCACACTGGGCAATTTCAGCAGTGGTGCTTGAATGATCACCTCTTAATGCAGCAACGATTGCGGCAGTTCTTAAAGCAACAACAGCTTGCTGCCGCGGCACACTGATTTTAGCCAACACACACAGCCTCTGTGCTGCGACTCAAAAGGTTGAGAACCACAGTTCTAGCCCCTACAGCTGCACCTCTTATTTTGGTTACTTTTTTCGGGGATACAGTGGTGCAATACGTTTATATGTACTGTACCAAACTTTTTTCTTTCGTGATTTGCACAGCAAGATTATCTCAGCCACACAATGATTTGCTAGCTAAATTTCATTTCCCATACTTACTGTACTTGCATTTTTGGAGTCAAAGGCCCAGGGACCCTCACTTTGTCACTAAATAACACATTTTTTTTACTGTTAAAAAAAATAAACAATGCTTAGTTTAAACAGTATTTTAGAGAAAGTTCATTGAACATCCCTAAAACTTATTCCTACACTCTGAAGTCTTTGCTGTTCATTATAATCATATTTGGCCTTTTTTTCCCCATAAGTGAGAAGACTAGTGTCTGTTTAGATACATTGTATTTAAGTATTTATGTTTTGTCTTTTTCTTTTTTTTAAGAAACTGTTTTTACTCGGGTGTTCACATTAAACACATATTCTGCTCTGCTCTGGTGCACATTATGACATCTGTTCATAACAACATGACTCTCCATCACTTCAAGCAACAAATCCCATGATGCACTCGTGTATAGAATGTGCCAGTTCAACAGCGGATATTCTTCATCTCTGCATTATATTTTCCCCAATGTAACCAGGAACTCAAACACCAAGACTGCTGCTTGTCCCCTAGACACACACAACAAATGTACTACAATACTAGAGCAATGTTGGTTTGTTGAACTACTTTGCTTTTCATCCCAATGACTATATATCAAAGACTACTGCAACTTGGCACAGTATTAAACCAAGTGGAATGGAAGGCATCCCAGAAAAAGAGAAAACGGTGGCAGCCACACATATTATACTGTTACACTTGACTTGCTAGAATTTATGCTCTTTCAATTTTACTCACTAGGATTTGACTTCCATACATGCTGCATTCAGAGCAATAACCTGGATACATTCTCCCCCCTCACCCCCCCGGTTTGCTGGACTTCTAACTGCAGTACTTTTACTCCTGCAGCTTTTGGGGTGGGGGGGAGAAGGGCGGGGAGGGCAGGAAACAGAAGCTGTTTATTGCCCTAAGTTTAGAGAATATTAGGCGTATCTAGCTCTCATGTTGTCTTTTTAAATTCCAGTTTGCTGCCCCTGTTCATCTACTCTTCTTGTCACTTAGGAGCTAGTTTTTTAAACTTCTGTTCTCTATGAGTAGCCCTGGCCCCTGGTTAGTGGTTAACAAATCTAGAGGGATTAGGGATAAAAGCCTCAGTAAGAAGCTCTAAAACTTGCCTTGCAGGCGGTTAAGGAGAGTACCTGTCCCCCCATCCCCCTCACTCCCAAGAGACCATACTATAGACTAGAGTCAAGCAGCAAGCACACAGACTCCAACTCACTCCAAGGATCACTGTCTCTCCTCCTTCACCTGGACAACTCCCTCACAAAACTCCTCTTTGCTACTCTGATTCACCAGCTTCAGTTGAAGTAAGCGCGCAATATTTTGGATTCTTACCTGAAATTGTCCAAACACCTCAAATCTACAAAATTGGTTTGAAAACCTCACAAAGAAAGGCATTCTGTTGAAAGTTCTGAAAACTTCTTGCCCCAAGAAGAACGCCAAGGCATAAAATGCTATCCCTGAAAGAAACTTACTTTAGTCTGAAATGTAACTGTGAAAAAGTGGCACTTTAGAGAGAGAAGGTTGATAGGCACAGACCTCTGACAAGAGTCTATCACGTAAAACACAATTACACAAAATACAAAAAGGAGTTTACTCCCCTTAAATTTCTGTAGGAACTATTAACACAATCTGCTTCTTTCCTGGTGTCTCTCCATACAGGAAAATGCAGGATTTTCAGAACTATTTATTCCAGCCAGAAGCTACAATATGACTACCTAGAGTCTACAGATCCCAATCTGCCCATCTCTCCCGGTTCTGAGAAACTGACTCACGTCACCAGAAGACAGATGAATTCCTTACCACCATGGGAAAAAGAAAGTTACAGTCCACCTGCTTACAGAACACAGTAACAACAGGATAAGCAGCATTGGTAGATTTATAAACCCTTAGATCAGGGGTCTGCAACCTGAAGCTCTGGAGCCACATGTGGCTCTTTGGCTGCCCACTTGAGGCTCTGGGCTCTGTCACTACCACCATCACACCCTGCCACCAAGGGACCCTGTGGGCAGCCCACACCAGGCTCTGGGCTGCTCACCACCTTTGGGGGACTCTGCAAGAGACCTGCTTCCGGTTCCAGGCTTACCCACCCAACCTCTACCAGAGGACTCTGCAGCAAGCACCTGATCCAGCTCCCCTCATCAGGAGAATATATCTATTGCAGCTCTCAAAACACTTGGTTATTGAAGGAAATTTTAAAAGTGGCTCTTCTTATCTTTTGGGTTGCCGACCCCTGCCTCAGATAAACATCCTTTCCTCTCCTCTGTGTAGCAGAGGAGCAAAGAACTTTTCTAACAGAATATTTCATCCACTCTGAAAATCATTAAAGAAATCTCAAATCTCTGTCTATGCCTTTTTCAATTCTGTATTTGTATATATGGAAGATTGGGGGGATGGAGAGAAAGAAAGTGGCAGAATTAAAACTGGTCTCTAAAACATCTCTCTTTCCCCTTCTTGCAAACTTTTCAAAAACAACTTGTAGAGCATTCCATGTAGAACTTCCCTTTCAAAAAGAACTTATAGAGCATTCATTCCTGTTTGATAGTTCTGTTTGATTGATTAGAATAAGAGACAAGGGCAAGAAGGAGTAAAACAGAATTAATGGAATCCATGAAGTAACTTTTGGAAAGAGAATCCATTGCATAGGTTTAATATCTAAGGAAACAAAGCCAAGAAATGTTATCCTCCTGGTATATATGTAGTCTATCTACTTGTGTGTACACAAATGCATATAACTGCATTGTGTATATGAAATAACCTGAAAAAAATAGAAATTGGATAGGGAAAAATGTCAAGCTAATAAACAGTAAAATCACTGGGGAAAATTATGCTCACCAATGTATAAATGTGAAGCTGTTAGGCATTAAATCTATTTTCTGCAAAGAAGGGATACATTAAGTATGATTCCAATTCAAAAGACTATAAAAAATTATAGAATACTAAAGATTTAAAAGTATAGAATATAAAAACTAGGTATTCTCAACAACTTTGAAAGTCTTTTGTATGTGTCATTCAAAGTACATTCCCCCTTCTGAAAGACTTTTTTATTTTATCATTTTCAACAGACATTATACTCACAGTGAGAGACAGTCACTAGGGTTAGCTATTGTGGCACATAATACCGAGTAATTTCTATCATTTCCCCCAAACAAAGCCCTTTTATTCAAAGGATTTCCTCACAGAATCTCCTCCCCCACCGCAATGGTTTCCCAAATTGTAATTTATGGGCCCTATTCTTTCTTTGCATATATAGATCCAACTGTCACTGAAGTCAATGAGGGGAGACAGCTGGGAAGAACACTAGAAAATATTTGAAGTTAGAATATGGATATATCGTCCCCGGTACCTCCACAGTGTGTGTTAAATTACCAGACTGACTTTTGTCAGGCCTTTCTTTTTTGTGGGTACAAATAACTAGGGATATATAAAAACACACTAATTTCCATGCATGTGGTCATGACAGCTACACAGATATGTAATAAATAAATTATCATGTACCTCTGGCCACCTCAATTGCTTTCTGCTCTGGGATTTATTCTAACATTTCAAATCTCTGTGTAGCTTCAAGCAGCTGCCATAGTTAAAATACAAAAGCCAACAAAGACTCTCAGAGAAATATTTCTTCCTCTTCCACATAGGTGAGGAACTTTCTTGGGGGGAAAAAGAAATACGCCTATCTAAGGCTCAGTTCAGATAAAATTCTGCTTCTCAACACATAGATGTGTCACAAATTTAGATCCATTATGTCACTGTTCTACAAAGCTAGAAAAGGGAGGCTAATATACCACTGGGAAAGGGAACTTCTCAGCTTTCCAGTGGTACATACAATACTCATATGTAGCCATTGGCAGGGCTACTTTCCACTCAAGTCAAATGACAGAACAATTAAATGTATCTTTCTTTATTAATAACTGAAACAATGGAAAAACAATGCCCAAAAACTAGACTGTTTGCTAACAAGAACAGTGGCTCATCCATGTGGTGCAAGGGATTTTCTCGGGGTCTAATGATAAACACAAGGGCAAAAGATTAATTTGATTGCTGTCATGCAGAAACATGAGAGAAGAAGAATATGGAAAGGAAGCCAGCCAGACACTCACTTGTAGTCTGAATTTGAGAAAATCTAAGAGAACTTTTGTGTAAAGTACTATTGACTGAAATGAGACTTAGAACTGTAAGCAAAGATGCTACCTCCTGCTGTGTTCAGGGAAAACAGGACTAGGAACATTCTTTATAAATAAACAGGGGTATGTCTACACTATAGGCTCTGTTAAGTCAACTTAGAGCATCCACACTAAACACTCCAGTCGACTGCCTGCGTCCACACTAGCAGGTACTAGGTTGACGGAGAAGTGTTGTGGGGGCCTGGAGCTATGTTCCCTCTAAGCTGCGGGTGCCCTGTCCTAACATACATACACTGCGAAGCCTTTACTACTCGAAACAGAGATCAGGAACTTACTGATGTTCTCAGTTCTTCTATTAAAATTATGAACTTTATTAAGACAGAACCCACAAAGGCAGAAGAGCTTTTTACAATGCTTCGTGCAGGAATGGGAGCAGAGCATGATGCTTTGTTTGTTCACATGGAAGTCAAGTGACCATCCAAGCGAAAGTGCTGCAATGCATTTATGAACAGAGAAACAAAGTTCAACTTTTTCTAGTTTATTCGAATTTCAGCAATGCAGAGATACTGTGATACACCGACTTGTGCTTTTGGCTTACTGGTATTGCTGATGTATTTGACAAACTTGCTGGTTTTCTGCTGATATTACTGACAAACTTGTTGATATTTTTGAGAAACCTCTCACTGCAATGAGCAGAAAGTACTATTTTTCACTTGCACAACAAGATATTAGAGATACTCAAGAGAAAGTTAGATCTCTGGAAAATAAAGATTGAAACCAGATTAAGCATTCCCTGATGTTATTAATGAAACAGAATCTGAATTATTGAATGTTGTGGAGACCATCAAGAATCTCTTGACTTGTTTCAGAGCGAGTTTGGATAAATATTTTGCTGGAGGAAATGAACTGAATAACTGAATTATTCAACTTTTTGTAGCTGAGACAGTGACCTGGTCCCATCGCTCAATGGCTTTCAGGAGAAGTTTACTGAACTTCAGCATGATAGACACTGAACATTCAATTTCAAAAATTGTGTTTAGGGGATTTTGGATTGAAAGCTGCCTCAGAATATTTAGCTTTGCTAAAGTGTGGCTTCAAAGCTCTTTTACCTTTTTTTCATCTTATTTGTGTGAAATCAGATTCTCTACAATGGTTACGCTAAAAACAAAATACCATTTGAGACTGGAAGTGATGGACAACCTCAGAGTGTCAGTTTCAAAAGTCTCACACCAAACTAATAAGCTGTCTACACAGACAAAGGCACACCCTTCGCATTAAAGTATCTGTATATTTGAAGCTTAGTGGCATAAATAATTGAATTAAAGTTGTGTTAAGGTCTCTGCTGAGTTTTATAACTAGGTTATCAAGCATACTTTTTGCATGTGTCTATTTTTTTCTGGGATGGAAGTCACAAACAAACATTGTAACTCAAAGAGGGAGGGCAGCTCAAAAAGTTTGAAAAGTGCTGTTCTCCAGATGCTAAAAGGACCCTACACTGATGGTGGCTCTGCCGGCCACTGCTACAGCTCCTGACCTCCGGCCAGGTAAGGGGGCTGGGAAGGGTCCGCGCGGGGCCAAAGGAGCCAGGAAGGAGCCATGCAGGTGGGGGGGCAGAGGAGCCAAGGAGCTGGGAACGGGCTGCAGGGGCGGCGGGGCAGAGAATCGTGGACAGGGCCACGGAGGTGGGCAGAGGAGCAGGGAAGGGGCCGCGGGGGTGGGCAGATATTAATACTACATTTTCTCCATGTCCTCCTTTTCGTACTTCCCTGTCCTCCTTTCCATGCTTTAGTATCTGGTAACCCTACCTGCACATCGACTCCAATGATACCATCACAGGTCCCAACCAGATCA